>BQKN01005621.1:0-14267 GCA_022839385.1 Asparagus kiusianus | reverse complement strand
AAAAATAATTAAAATAAAATAGTTACGGGTATTTAAAAATTAAACTAATTACATAATAATTATCTACAAATAAAAACGTACATGTTGTGATAATACAACAGTTGATACGAAATAGTCGAATATACCCATATTGTACAATTAAACTAGAATAATTAATAATAAAAATATTTTTACTTATGTTTAAAATTCAATAATTTGGGATAATTATATACACAGTAAACCGTACTAGTTATACTAATACGATAGATAATATGTAACCATACAAATAATACAATAAATTATACTAAAATCACGTAATTAATAATACTATGTATTCTGTGAAATAATTTGTAATAATATTAATAACATAATATATTATTTAAAATATTACATAATAGTACCGATAACACAATAAATTAATTATAGAAAATTTTTACTGCACGAAATAAATTTATAAATATTAAAACCATTTAAATAAATATAAAATCAGATTTTGAAATCATAGAAAATTATAGAAAATCGAGAAAAATACAAATACTCTTTTAAAAATTATAATTAAATATTTTAAAATACTAGAAAATTATTTTAACTAGTATCAAAATTTCATGGTCCTTACATAAATGACCCTTCATATTCCATACATTAACTCTACACATATACTTGCATAGAATACAAGGAGTCATCTCTTAGAATATCACCCCACTTATTATACTTTGACTCTTAGAATTCCCTTTCACCTAGGATATCACACTATGGCTCTTAGGTTGTTTAACATGCTAAACATTGATTAGTTCAACACTTAAAACTCTAAAAATTATACAAAGAACCATTCCATTAGAAAATCACAAACAACCCCTTAAAAATCACAAATTTCAAAAAAATCCGTGAACATTTCAATAGTTGCTAATAACCCCTTATACAACTACAAATTATAAATCATCATTTGAAAATTTTAAAAATTACAAACATCAGGACCCAAAAAAACCAAAAGTTACAAAAGACACCCCAAAAAAAGGAAAATTTACAAAAAAACCTTAGAAATCTAAAATTTTGGGACAACCTCCTTAAAAATTTAAAATTACAAGTAGAACCTTGAAACTTGAAAATTACCAGCAACCTCCCCACTAAAATTAACAAAAAACATCCTAAAAATATTAATATTTTGAACTCTTGTAATTATAAACAACACCATGAAAATTCAAAACTTACAAACAACCTCCCTTGAAAATATTAAATTTATAAAAAAAGATCAAAAAATTACAAACAAACAGCTTGAAAATAAGAAAAATTTCACCAGTCCCATGAAAAATTTGTAGTTACATACATCACCTCAAAATTAATTTTAAAGATTACAAATAGGCTTCTAAAAATGTAAAGTTATAGAAAACACTCTGAAAAAAGCAAAAAAAAAAAATAGAAAACACCCTGAAAATCTAAAATCTTCAATCAGCCTTCAAAATTTTTGAAACTACAAATAGCCATTAAATAATAAAAAATTACAAACAACATCAGAAAAGTCTTTGAAAATTACAAAAATTATAGCATTCTTACAAATTCTCTATAAATTTTTTATCAAATAGTTCTAACCAAAATACTAATTTTTATTTTGTTAAAAAACTAACTTTTATCAATACTTCTGAACAATATGAATGACGTCGGAATGTTATCAGCTGTAAAAGTAGGGTTGTCTAACAAATTCTCTATCAAAGATTTATGAGAGGCATGATATATTTTGAGACTTAAAATCTATAGAGATAGAGCTAATAAGTTGATAAGATTATTTCAGTCTACTTATGTATTGATAAGATAGTGGCCAAGTTTAACGTGCAAGATTCAAAGCATGACTTATTTCTTTAGACACAGAGTCGCTCTTTCTAAGAAAATATCACCTCTTATAAATGAGGATTTAGAAAGAATGAAGCAATGCCATATGCTTCTGCTATAGGTAGTCTAATGTACGTATACAATGTTGTGCATAAGGTTAGATATTGCTCAAGCTTTAAGTGTAATTACTAGGTATCAACCCAATCATGGAGAGGAACATTGGGATGAAATTAAGTATATTCTTAAATATCTTAGCAAAATAAGAAACTATTGCTTACTTTTTGGTGATGATCCTTTAAGAGTTGAAGGATACATTGGTTCTAATTTCCAGTTAGATCTTGGCGATAGAAAATCTATATCAAGATTAGTCTTTGCATTAAATAATAGAGGTATTAGTTGGAGGACTTGTAAGAAAGAAATTATAACCCATTCTATAACTAAAATAGAATATACTGCAGCATGTGAATGGACAAAAGAAGTTGAATTAAAAAATTGTGCAAGAGTTAGGTGTAGTTCCTGTTAGTTCTCGTATTTAGATGATGATTTACAAACCCCATTATTGGTGTTAATTGCTTGCCAAGTGATATTGTGCATGATATATTTTATCAACCAATATAGTTCCATAATTTGAGGATTGATGGATTTTGCACCATAACGATGACATTCGAGGAGGTGGAGGCAAGTTGGTGAAGAAGAGCTTACAAGAACAAAATTTACAAGTGGGGCTTCATCTACAAATTAGCAAATATCAAGACTCAAGACTTGTATATATATATGTGAGCAATATCTGTATTTTCATTTTCTCTCTAGGTCATAATGTAGGTAAGAAATAAAGTAGATAACATTTGAAGCATTTGGAGTTAATGCACTCACTGTTTGGGGAGAAAATTGATGTCTTCATCAATGAATTCATTACAACTTCCGTCGTTATAATAAAAACAAAAAAAGATAGTCTTTTTATAAGACTCTTATACAATGAAAACAAAAAAAATATACAACTCTCGTCAAAACAAACGCAACGGACGTTTATCCTCCGCTGCTTACGTGGGATCTTGGCCTGTGACGGGGATGTTGATATCCATGGACTACCAAATGATCAGATCAGATCCTGAGCTTCATTGATTCATGAAGGAATCAAGAAACTGAAGGAATTATCTCAGCAACAGCGAGATAATCACTCTTCTCGAGATCACCACAACGGGGTAATCTTAAGGGAAGGAACCGGGAACTGTGGATCTGACGAGCTCCTCTTCTTTATACCGACGAACTCGATCTGATCTCTTTCTCTTTTCTAAAATCCATGCTCCTTCAATCTTCAATTTAGCAGGGCTTCGTCAATGCTCGAGAATTCTAGATCTCAAAAAATGAAGGTCCTGTGCTGTATTTATAGGCTTTAGGAGCCCTATTTTAGATAAGAATGATTGATTCACTCTTATCATCAGTTATAACCATTTTATCATGTTTTTGGATAGGTTCAGATTAGTTGAAACAAATCCAGATGGTTAATAGTCAAAAAACGACTCAAAACAACCAAAAACAAATTTTCAGGGCTGCGGACACCCGTAGGTGTCTCAGCAAAGCTTTAGCCGAGACACCTATGGGTGTCTTAGCTTTGGCCTAAGCTTGGTTTAGCGCGTTCTGTCCGTTTTCACCGTATCTTTATCGTCCAAACTCAGAATCACGCGACTCAAGATGCATCGGAAAGCTGACAAGGAGATCTATGAGTTTCCATGATTGAATCATATGTAGATTAAATAGGACACGAGGGGCGCTTCATAATTCGTAAGCGACGCATAGCTCCCGATCCATTTGTGTTTCCGTTATTCCGTAGTTCTGTTGCTTCGCATAGTTCGTCGACTCGCTTCATGCACTTGTTGTCATCAAATGAGCTTCTATGACTCAGATATCAATGTTCATCATCTTCTTTCTGTTTCGAGCCGCGTGTGGGGACCCATAGGCAATTTTTGACGCCTACAGATTCCCCCTCCAAAGTGTTTTAGTCTTGTTTCTTTTATAGAGGAGCCTGAAAAACTTTGGATATGATTAGTCCAACCTTCAGTCGATGTAAAAGGACATGTAGTTAGCTCTGACTCTTAAATCCTTCGATTTTTAGTATATTCAATATTTTAAGAATAGCTAAAATTCTTCTGGCACTGCGTATATCGTCTGGCCGTTGTCGAAGTCTCAAATCAAAAACTAGTGAGTTGATTTTGGCTCGTGTCATCGAGTTAGCTTAGAACTGACTATCCTATCATAATAAATTAACTTTGGGCTATACGTTGAATGACGTTGACTTTTTATCATAACACGTTGACTGACGTTGACCTAGGGTTACGTGTTGATCGGCGTTGACCTTAGGGTTTTGGATTGCCCGGTGTTGACTTTTCGTCGTAACGCATTGACTGGCGTTGACCTAGGGTTACGTATTGATCAGCATTGACCTTAGGGTTTCGGATCGCCCGACATTAACTTTTCATCGCAGCGCATTGACTCGCGTTGACCTAGGGTTACGTGTTGACCGACGTTGACCTTAGGGTTTCAGATCGTCCAGTGTTGACTTTTCATCACAACACGTTGACTGGAGTTGACCTTAGGGTTTCGGATCGCCCGACGTTGACTTTTTATCGCAACGCGTTGACTGGCGTTGATCTAGGATTACGCGTTGATCGCTGTTGACACAGTTTATACTCATACGTTTGCTAGAGTATACACAGTTTAAGCTCTTAAGGTATTAGAGCATGGCGATCCCAAATATCGAGGCTGCAGGACCAACTATTAAAGCTGATTCATCTGCATGTATGGATCTTATCTTGAATTATCGGATTCTTAAGCCGTGAGACCAACTAATGAAGCTGGTGCGTCAATGGCTCTCACATTTATAGGATTTTTGGCAAACCCTCAGCCATCAACAGGTTTGATGAGCCTTTACTAACTACCGCTTGAGTCGGGCTAGCATGCAAATTGTTTAAGTCAGTTTCGCATATAGCGTTGTGCTAAGAGAGTGAGAGTTAACTCCCTTAGTGCTACGATATTGAATATGTATACTTCATCTTTCTCATATGAATAGACTACCCGACGACGTGTGTTAGACGTAGACTTAGGATTTTTGGCAAACTCTCAGCCTTCAACGGATTTGACATGCCTTTATCGACTACCGTTCGAATCGGGCTAGCATCCAGATTGTTTAAGTCCGGTCTACATGTAACATTGTTCTATGAGAGTTAACTCTCTTAGTGCTATGATATTGAATACATAAACTTCGTCTTTCTTACGGGAATATACTACCCGACAACGCGTGTTAGGCGCTGACTCATCCTTACTTAGGATTCATGATAAAAGTCCCTAGACTTGAATTTTGGTCTCTTCTTCAATCGGCGAAAGACTAAAATGGCAACGCGTGTTAGGTGTAGGCTTATCTTAATTTAGGAGTCGAGATAAAGTTCCCCGCGCATGTAAGGTGCGGATTTTGGCGTAATGAATAACAACCTGCCACAATGTTGAATATGTGAGCTTTTGTCCTTTTTACGGCAAAAGACTAACTGACAATGCGTGTTAGGCGCTGACTTATCCCTACTTAGGCTTCGAGATAAAAGTCCCCAGACTCGGATTCTGGTGTCTTTTTCAATCGGTAAAAGACTAAACCGGCAACACTGTAGGTGTCTAAAAATACCTATAGGTATCCACACATAGCTCAAGACAGAGAGAAGGTTATGAACGCCATTATCTAAGTCAAAGAGGATTATCCGAAGCCGACCAGCGAATTGACAAACTATGGATGACGTGGCCCGCGTGCTCACCGCCCACTACCAAGTGGCCTACACGCTCACCAGCTACCAAATTAGCGAACCAAGTGGCCCGCGTGCTCACCGGCCACCATCAAGTGGTCCGTACGCTCATCGGCCACCAAATCGGCGAACTAAGTAGCCCGCGTGCTCACCGGCTACCACCAAGTGGTCCGCACGCTCATCGGTCACCAAAACGGCGTACAGATCAACGAAACGACGAGATATGCGTATCGACGAAATAAGTCAAACCTAACAAAATCAAGGAAGCCTCTGGCGGTCGGATCGCGTTAAAACGATCCGGTCGAGCCAGTGGCTCGGCCATGGGCCGAGCCACTAAGTGGCAGTTCGGCCAAAATCAGTTTCTTTTCGGTTTTTATGGATTCCTTTGGGATTTGGTTTGTTCCTGGACGTTCCAACCGATCTGATATTGTGGTTATGTGGTTTCTAACTGAAGATATAGAGGATCCCTCGTTTTGATCTAAGAAAACCACTAACTAAGCCTATAAATAGAGGCTCGGGTGCTCATTCTTGCGAGGCGGAGATCAGAGAGGCGAAACGCTATCGAATTGGAGAGTGGAGCCACGAATTTACAGCAAAGGTTAATAGATCTTGGCGATCTCTTGTGCATAAGGAGTGGAGTTCGAGAGATCCGAGACCCGTCCCCCCATTCCTCCAGATTTAAGCTTAGTCTTAAATCTCGAGAAGAGCCGTGATCTTGCTTAGTCAAGATCACCGCTGCAGCGATTACTTCCTTCGTGAAGTGAGAGCTTTGATCATCAATCTATCAACCGGATCTGATCCGCGGCGGTCCACGGATACTAACGTTCCCAGCACAGGCAAAGATCCCACGCAAGCAGAAGACCGATAAACGATCTCTGCGCTGTTTGACGAGAGTTGTAATTTTTATTTTTATTGTGTAAAAGTCTTATAAAAAGACGATCTTTTTTTTTTCATTGTAACGACTAAAGTTGTAATGAATCCCGTAATGAATAAAACAATTTTCTCCCCAAATAAGCTGGCGATCATAGTGGGAGCCAACGGTCTCTCTACAGAGGCCGTCGTGTCGCAACCGCGGATCCGGATTCCGATTGAAGAAGTGGTCGAGTATGAATTCGACCAACTGAAGTTTGATGAGTATCTATAGTCCTCCTCCTCCAGATCCTCCGCCCCCTTGCAAGCGCAGGAAGATCAAAATCCTCGTTACTACGGTAGCTGCACCTTGCAACGCCCCTTGCAAGCGCAGGAAGATCAAACAGACCCGCTCAACTCTCGAGGAGCGCATTCAGAAGTGTCGCGCTTTGATTGCTCACACACGAATTCTCGTGCGAGAAGAGCAGAAGCTGAAGCAAAATGAGGTGATCAAGAAACAACCGAAATTACGCCAAGAATGGAAACCAAAGTCCGATACAACGCTGAAAAAAACTCAAACGATGCTCGAAATCTACGAACCAGCCCTGGCTGGCTCGGCCAAAACCGAGCAACCAAATGGTGGCTCGGCCAGATCCGATCCACCAGTGGCTGATTTATGTCCGAACTAGACCGGTTCGGTTTGCCTCGTGTTCGGTTCACCTCCCACGGATTGTTTTGAGTCTCCGATGGCCCCTATTCCTATCCCAATAGATTCCACACTTCCGGTGAAGCCTCACGACCACGGAGACTTGTCCCATTTCAAGATGAGGATGACGAATCGCCTGGGTCCTTTGCACAAGGATCGAGGCAAAGTTCCGATCAAAGAATGTTTGGGTCCGGTGACTGAATCCTGAGCAACCACTCGAGCTGGGGGTCGTACACACCCTCGCGACAAGGCAGAGCCTTCCTATAATAGGAAAACCCCTACATTTGACCGCCTCGGACAACGAATTGAGGTCCAAGAGCCTGTCAAGGGTTCGCGCTCCCAAAAGCGCAGCTCTAAACGTGTGACTCTTGAGGACGCAAACAAGGCATCGAATCCTCGGAACAAAACATATTCGTCAGACGATGGCGTTATACCTGATGAGTGATACTAACACATGATAGGTTGCTCCGGTCTTCAGATCGATGAGTTGTGCTATCGGGCTGGGGGTACGAACAGATCTGAAAGAGAAGTACCCGAGAAACAGACTCTCATTATCCGAGCACAAACATTATCAGGGCAGTATTATCAGCGTGTAGCTGTCCCAAGACTGCTCCACAGAGGGTCTCGGTATTTGAGAGGATCTCTAACGGAGTGACTAAGTCCAAGCCAAGACGATTCCGCAAGAAGCGATCGGCCGTTCAAGGTGACGAACTTCTAGAAGTCACAATAAATATGGCTGATAAGGGAAAGTTAATTCGACCTTCTAGCTCTGATCCGCTTGTATTGCATCGTCTAACCCGGTTACGATCAGGAACTATTAGACAAAGGGATTATCAGAGAATGCAGAGAGGGTTATCCTCGGATGATGAAGCATCGGATGCTAACTCGGCAATCGCTTCTGATAATACGATATCCAGTCCGGGACAATTGCACGAGGCATTTATGATTAACACTGAGGAAGTAGTTGAGGATGTCTTGGCCAAGCAGAAAGAGGCATGCAAGATTGAAAATGAAATGGCTATGCAGCGGATGAAGGAAGAGCACGACCGACAGATTCGGGCTTTTTCCAATCAAATTGGCGAATCCAACAGTCGCAACACTGCTAACCAAGCAGGTAGCGATTCAGATATGGATGAACGTCTCAATGGTGAGAACCCTCCCGTTGATCAGAACACTGGGGGTGGCCCCACTAAAGATAACGACGCTAGGGGTGGTCCCGTTGAAGATGACAATGCTGGGGGTGGCCCCATTGTTCCTCTCATAAATCGTCCGAAGCATGATACAGATGAGGACGAAAAGATAAAGGATCTCGAGAAAAAAATCAACGCTCTGATGTTTGATCGAGAGGTAAAGAAGATCGGGATTCCGTGTCCTTACCCAAGAGAGTGGGATTCAATAGCATACCCGGTGAAGTTCAACCTAATTAACTTCACGCCGTTCGACAGGAAGGGTTCTCCCACTCAACATCTGATCTACTTTAAGTCCCACTTGGGTATGATCTCCGGTAATGAAGCCTTGATGGTTCTGTCATTCGTTGGCACCCTTCGCGGGCCCACCGTCTTAAGTCCGAAAGTATTAATAACTGGGAAGACCTGGAGAGCCTATTTCTTGCTCATTTATTTGACGATGATGCTGAGGTGTCAATCAGGACACTCTTCGATAAGAAGCAAGAAGATGACGAGACGATCGACGACTTCATCAAACGCTTCCGGAATAAGGCGATGAACTGTCGAGATCCGATCACGGAGGACTTCATCCTCCAAACATGTCATAACAACCTATCTATTAAGATATTGGAAGTTATCGGAATCGCGCCATCCAACACATGGAAAGAGCTGAAGACGCGTGGAGAGCGGGCCGAATGCTTCCTCCGAAGGAAGAAGACCGAGAGGAGCCAACCGACGACTAATCCTCCGAACTCAAACTTTGCCTCCCGTGGTAAGGACAAGGCACCTGCAGCTACTGTTGATGCTAATCAAACGTCACAACGGCAATCCCGAAGACAGCAAAAGGCTTCGGACCCGAAACTCCAAAAAGTGTATTCCTTCAAGGACGAAGTTGTTCCAGCCATCTTTGAATTTCTCCTTGAAAATAACAAGATCAAGCTACCACCTATCACAAATCAGGAGGAAGCTGATGTTGGCCTTCTTGTTTTGATGATGTTTAACAAATAATTTACAACTAATGTTGTTTGTCTAGTATTTGTGTTTTCTTATTTATTGTAGACAAACAACGTTGTTGGAGGATGGATGGAATAGAGCTTCAACGATGATATCCAATGGAGGTTGGCGGAATGTCGGTGAAGCTTATACAATTCAAGTTAAAGATCAAGTTCAAGCTTCATCCGCGAGATTACCAAGAAGAGCTTATTGAAGATCAAGATTGCTTGGGTAATTTAGTTTAGGAGTTTATATTATGTGTGTCATATACTCTAAGCTCAATATCTTATACACACACATTTATTAGTTTCTTCGTATATATATATAGCTATATATATATATACACAAGTTTTGGTTTCTATGCATATATATAGTTTTATATATATACATACATAATCTTTGAGTTTTTATGGTCATATATATGAAATTATATATTTCATATTTCTATTGTGTTTCTGACAACATTGCATAGAATATGCAATTTTATGAAAATATTGTATTCTTAGTTTATAGACTTCAATATTAGTTTATACATGTTTTACTAAGTCTATAAAAACATTTCACAAAGTTTCAATAGTTGGTTTATGTCAAAACATCAAAATTCCAGTATCTCATATTTTCATGTTTTAGACTATTTTGCAAAATGATGATATTTCTCATTTGGGAAGTCTTTTTAGAAAACCAGTTTTTGTAGCATGTGTATTATCATGTCTACAATCATTCCCCAAAGTTTTACATTTTTTGGAATTTATTTAATATTTTTAAATAGGGTTTTAAAATCAGATTTTCTGCATATCAGTTTTCGGTCGACCGATCCGGTCGACCGCTCATATGTTCATTTCTCACTGGGCGACAGAGAGTTGGTCGGTTGACCGGTCCGATCGACCGAAAAGCTCCATCGGTCGACCGCACCGGTCGACCGACGATGGTCCAGAACTCTTCTTCGTGTTTTTGCTCTCCGTCGGTCGACCGACGAAATTTCCGGTCGACCGACAATAGATCCGTTAGACACTAACGGCTATTTTCCTGAGCTGATTTCTGGGGGCTTTGTTGTCATTTGTTTTGGGGTTTTTGTTGAGATCTTGAGTGGGTATAAATACCCCATTGCTGATCTCTTCTTTAAAAAAAATGAAAAGAAGTTTTTAAACAAGGGTTTTAAAAAGAGTTTAAGCTTGTTTAAGGGCTTGGTTTAAAGCAGTTTTAGCTTTCACAAGTGGAGGAGATTATCTTATTGTTTGGGCCTCAAATCTCCATCTCTCCATCTTGATCTAGAGAAGTTTTTCTAAACTCAAACTCTAGCTTTATATTTATATAGTTATTTTATTATCTTTCTTTAAAGCTAGTTTTTATATTGAGTTCAGATTTGATTTTGATTTTACTCATTGTTACACACACCCACATTGAGCTTTTAGTATTTACATACATAGTATAGTTGGGTGGTGAGAGATTGTAACCTTGAGTTGTGCTTTCATTGTGTTCTCATCCATAGTTGAGAATAATCATTTGTTATATTGTGCTTAATTGTGAGATTCACTTTGTAATACACTTGTACACCGAGTGAGGAGTGTGTGGTGAGAGTCGGGGATCGTCCTAAGAGGAGTGGCGTCGGTTGACGTGCCTAGGGAGAGGTTGTAACCGGGCACTTGAGGGAGACACGGCTAGGTCCAACACTTAGTGGGTGTAGAGTGTGATTGCAATAGTGTGTTGATTGTAAAGTTTTCGGTTAGCTAGAAAACCGAGTGTGAGGTGTAAACGTTGTTCGGGTGAACGTAGAAAACCCGGTTGATAGTGGATTTCTCCCCTGGAGTGGGGAGCGGAGACGTAGGACGGAAGGTCCGAACTCCGTGATCATATTGCTTGTTTGAGTTTGTCTTTGGCGTGTTTGTTTTTGCATTTATCTCATATCGCCAATTGTGCATTGCTCATTCATTTCATCTACTATCCTTTTTAGATTATTTACCCTGTGTTGTTTATATATCCTTGCATTCATTTCTATCATTTAGGATATATCACCTTGTGTATACTACATATTCTTGCACATAACTCTTTGTATATCTATCTTGCAAGAATATATTTGTTAAGTAATTTTAATTAGCATTTAATCGGATTAGATTAGCATAAGACCCTAATCACCCCCCTCTAGGGTCTAACAGCTGACAACATTGCGGATCCAAAGTACTGTGCATACCACAGGAGGGTCCTTCATCCCACCAAGGATTGCTTTACTCTCAAAAATAGCATCCAAACATTGGTTGAAGCCAGCGCCATAATGCTCGATAAGCTAAATGAGAATAGCAAAGACTCCGACAAGTATATGAGTATAAACTGCTTCTCAACACTCCGAAGAGTATAAGAGTATAAACTGCTTCTCAATAGGTATATGAGTCTAAACTGTTTCCTACCGTTGACGGGAAGTTCCTGGAGAATTTTTTATATGTAATATTCTTAAGGATAACCCGGTCATGTAACTGAATACAATGCCCGACCTAGTTCCGCAAAGGAAGCTAGGGGTGGGTGATTTATGTAACGGGAAGTTCTCGGAAGAATGCTACATGTAATTTTCTTAGGGATAACCCGATCATTACAAACGAAGTGATAAACAATAAACCCACACAGATCAGACTAATTAACGGTGGGATCATCAAAATTCTTTCCGGGTAAATCCACTCAAATGTTTGATGTATCTGTACACTTAACATTGATGATTGTCAAATCCCTCCGTGTTAAGTATTTGTCACTTAACACCAGGAACCCCCTCTGAGTGATTTGTACAAGTCAACACTCCCACTATGATTTGTACTCCCACTCCCGTTGTCTACCCGGTCAAACCTTCCTACAGTTAGGGCCACAACCAAAATCCCCTCTCAGTTCCTCCAATGAACGAGAGGCCCATAAATTGAGCAATCAAACCTTCCTACAGTTAGGATCGTCTCAAACCTCCTACTCGGTCAAACCTTCCTACAGTTAGGACCACGGTCAAAATCTCCTCTCGATTCCTCCAATGAACGAGAGGTCCACTTTTAAATCGAGTGATCAAACCTTCCTACAGTTAGGGTCACTTCAAATTCCCGCTTGGTCAAACCTTCCTACAGTCAAGGCCAAAACCCCAATTCACTCTCGATAAACTAGAAACCCACCTTTTAGTTCGATGATCAAACCTTCCGACAGTTAGGATTATTCGAATCTTTTTGATTCTCGGAGTGGAGATCCCACTCTTAGTTTCACCTTCCCGGATTCTTGAAGTGGAGATCCCACTTTGAGTTTTCTTTTGTGACTAGAGATAGAATATAAAATTCCTCCTCTTCAGCTTTGGGAGATAGAATATAAAATTCTTCCTCTCCCGTATCGGATTCGTCTTTACCCCAGGAGAAGACACCACTTTTAATAACACCAAAATCCATGCCTCACACGCACGGGTAATTTTATCCCAAATCCTGAGTAGGGATAAGTCAACGCCTAACACGCGTTGTCGGTTAGTTCTTAACCATAAAAAGAACAAAAGCCTACATATTCAATATTGTGGCAGGTTGTTATTAATAACACCATAATCCGTGCCTTACACGCGCAGGGAATTTTATCCCGAATCCTGAGTAGGGATAAGTCAACACCTAACACGCGTTGCCGGTTAGTTCTTAACCGTAAAAAGAACAAAAGCCAACATATTCAATATTATGGCATGTTGTCATTAATAACACCATAATCCGTGCCTTAAACGTACGGGGAATTTTATCCCGAATCCTGAGTAGGGATAAGTCAACGCCTAACACGCGTTGCTGGTTTAGTCTTTCACCGATTGAAGAAGACACCAGAGTTCTAGTCTGGGGACTTTTATCTCGAAGCCTAAGTAGGGATAAGTCAGCGTCTAACACACGTTGCCGGGTAGCTTATTCCCATGACAATGGCAAAGTCTACGTATTCGAAGCCGTAGCATCAAGTCTAAGGGAGTTCATTCCTTTAGCACAACGTCACATGTGGAACGAACTTAAAACAATCCGCATGTAAGCCTTATTCAAACGGTAATCGGTAAGAGCACGTCAAATCCGTTGAGGGCTGAGGATTTGCCAAAAATCCTAAGTCAACGTTTGATACACGTTGCTGTTTAGTCTTTTCACAAGAGAAAGACGAAGTCTACGTATTCAATATCGTAGCACTAAAAGGGTTAACTCTTTTAGCACAACGTCACATGTGAAACAGACTTAAACAGTCCGTATGCTAGCCCGCCTCAAACGGTAGTCGGTAAAGGCTCATCAAACCCGTTGATGGCTGAGAATTTGCCAAAAATCTATAAATGTGAGTCATTGATGCACCAGCTCCGTTAGTTGGTCTCGTGACTCGAGCATTCAACAACATCAAGATAAGACCCATATCTGCAGACGAAACAACTTTAATAGTTGGTCCTGCAGACTAAATTTGAGACCGCCATGCTCCAATGCCTTAAGAGCTTAAACTGTATAGACTCCAGCAAATGTGCGAGTATAAACTGTGTTAACGCTGATCAACGCGTTATAGTAAAGATTAATGCCAGTCAACGCGTTACAGTAAAGATTATTGCCGGTCAACGCATCAGCAATCTCGCCAAACAAAGGCAACCGATGATTTTAGGGAGTTCAATTAGATTCGGATATGGATTTCTGACGAAGATGATCAGTTCTAAGTCAACTCAATGACACGAGCTAAGTTCAGAAACTTGCTGTAGGCGTCAAAAATTGCCGATAGGTCCCCACTCACAGCTCAGTGTTAACGAGCGACGACTGAACGTCACTACCCGGTTCACAAGAGTCCAAATGACGTCGATAAGCACCTGAAGTGAACCGACGAACTACGTGAGCCAACGGAATCTCAGAACAACGGGGATACGGACTGACCGGAAACCCCGCGATCACTACAAAAAGAGCAACGCCCGTCGTGTACTGTTCGCCCCACTGTAGGATCGCTGTAATGGCACTCAAACACTAAAAGGGGGGG
>BQKN01005614.1:0-10137 GCA_022839385.1 Asparagus kiusianus | reverse complement strand
TATGAAACTACATATTCATTTAACATATGGATGTACTCCCCCATACATGATCTTGTCTAAAATATAGATGTACTCCCCCATACATGTCACAATACAAGAAACTACATATTCATTTAACAAAAAATAGTTGTAAAAAACTAAAACATCTAACCTAACATGAAATTCTTTCATCAAAAGTATCAAATAATACTTCACATAAATGGGTTTTTTTTTCTATATTAGCCCTCCAAATATTTCATAACTGAAATTGGTCCCCCCAAAATCTTGATATTCTGAAATTAGTCTCCTGTTAGTCAAGTGTTTTGAAATTACATCATCTGCTAAGTAGAAAAATATATTACTGAGGTCATGGAAATGATGCATTGACTTGATATCTTATCAATTTATTGTCCATTCACATCATATATATCTTTGTGTACTCACTCTCAGAAGTTTGATCCCGACACGGATTTATACTTTCTTGAGGACAAATCACACATACCATTTTAGTTTGTTTGCATATTTTCCCCGCACTTACTTTGATAGGAGTGCCATCTAGTATTGTGCTACTATTTTGAGGATCTTTTCTTAAGTCATGCCTTCTTTAATACCTAGGGGTGACTTTATTTGTCTTTTCTTCAATAAATAATGATGATAAAGTTTCTTCAATATATAATGATGATAAAGGATAATGATTGTTCTGATGTACTAGTTTACACAAATTATAAACTAAATTTACTATATCCATGTTACAGTATTTTATTTAACAATAATTCGATTATGTGTGCTCGCATTGTGTATGTTAATGTGTAGTTGGAGAACATGTATGCAATTGTATCATATATGAATGTGTTTCCGTACCCATACTAGGTTCATCCTAGATTACAGCTCAAACATATAATGCAAAAAATAAAATTAAAAATTAAAAATATGCTAACAGCCCTTTACTTTTTTCTATATTACGATAAATGTTTCCGGTTTTTAGAGGAAAAATTCCAGTACCTTTCAATAGTACTTTCATGTTCATTCATGTTTGTTATTGCATCCCAAAGTTTGAAAATTCAATTGTTAATATAGTTATAATCATGGAAACTTTTGATTTCCTAGGATTAAATAAAATAGATATACATATACGAGTCAGGCATCCTTGAATTTGTGATCATTTCATTTGTTACGGGGTTGTTTGCTCTAATGCAATTAGGTACCTTTGTACATTCAAGCAACTTATTGTTGTCTAGGCCTTTGCAAGTTTTGCTGTAAGTTTTACAAATTTACAGCAGATTGGTTAGTTGAACAAGAACTAACTGTTCTGTTGCAAATTTTCATTTGCAGAAAATTTATGGTAGCACCTCTAATAATTGCTTCATTGAATTTCCAAAGATGCAATATTTTGCTTCCCTCAATTGGCTCTTTAAGATGCAAACAAATATAGAATATTTATCCCTAGGTGCCAGATCTTTGACTAACCTCGCTTCTTTAAATGCTGCTCTTCGCTGCCGATTGATATAGTCTGCTAAAAAGGTCTAACTGCTCACAATATATACTGTCTGAATTTTAGTAGTCATGCACCCATTTTCTTTTTTGTACTGTCATTTTTTGGCAACAAATGAGATCATAAAGCCTAGAGAGCTCAAAATTTCACTTGAATCAGTGAATAAAAGCTTGTGCAGATCGCTCAATAATAAGAACTAAGCTTGAATGTGAGCATATTCGAACTTGGGCTGTTTAGGCCACATGTGCATGATAAAAAAAAAATATCCTAATTACCGAAATAAGCACAAGAAAAGTCGACTATAACATACGTTACTTTCGACTATTTCCATTCATAGATTCATAGTTTTTATGGGTAAGTGATGAATGATGATGGTATTTACCACTATTCTTTGTTATCTAGATTCTTGTTTCCTTTTGTTGAATTAAAAACCTTGTTCTATTACTGAAATCTCTTGGGCTTATATAGAGCCCTATAAACATACACTTACAATTAACCCCCTACACATACTAATATCTCAACACTCCTCCTCAAGATGGGCGAAAGATATCCACTAAGCACATCTTGTCACATCCTCTAACCATATCTACAAAGCTAAGTCACTTAATCAGACAGTCTGCTGCCTGATCCTTAGTTGGATCATGGTCTAATTCCAGCAGTCCGCTGTCCAACTTCTCTTTGATGAAGAACTTATCGCTCTCGATGTGTTTGGTTCTATCATGCTGCACTGGGTTGTTGGCGATACTGATGGTTGACTTATTGTCACACCACAACTTCATCTTGGCTCCTTGATCTAGCTTCAACTCCACCAACATACTCTTCAGTCACAACAACTCTGCAACTCGCATGGCCATAGCTCTATACTCTGTCTCAGCTATCGGTCTCGCCACCACCGACTGCTTTTTACTCTTCCATGAGTCCAAGTTACCTCCTATAAAGATGCAGTATCCTGAGGTAGACCTCCTGTCATCAGCACAACTAGCCCAATAAGAGTCACAGTAACTCTCAATGCCCATATGGTCATTCTTCCTGAATATCAGCCCTTTTTAGGGGGCACTCTTCAAATACCTCAGAATCTATTACACTGCGTCCATATGACCCTTCCTTAGATCATGCATGTAGCTGCTCACCACGCTCACTGCAAAAGAGATATTAGGGCGCGTATGATTCAAATAGATCAACCTGCCTACCAGCCTCTGGTATCTGTCACGATCAACTTGTTCTCTAGCCTCAGCAGCCAGCTTGAACCTTTGGTCGATCAGTGTAGTTGCAGGTTTGCACCCCAACATCTCTGTCTCTTTGAGAAGATCTAGTGCATATTTTCTTTGGGAGAGGACAATCCCGTCCGCTCCTCGAGCTATCTCTATCCCAAGAAAGTATTGAAGCAAGCCAAGATCTTTCACCTCGAACTCCTTACTCAGTATCACTTTGATTTGAGTAATCTCCTTCTCATCATCCCCTGTAATAATCATATCATCCACATATACCGCAAGCATGATAATTTAGCATCCACTTTGTAGAAAGAACACGGTATGATCAGCGTTGATCTGCTGGTACCCCATACCTATCATAACCCTCTTGAATCTGTCGAACTAAAAGCACGAGGAGTCTGCTTTAGCCCATAGAGAGACTTCTTCAATCTACAGACTTTGCCCACTGTCTGATGTGTGCCAAATCCTAGTGGTATCTTTATGTATACCTCCTCCACTAGATCTCCATGAAGAAATATAATTTTCACATCTAGTTGGTATAACTTCCATCCACCATTTACTGCCAAAGAGATCAAGGTCCGAACCGTGCTCATTTTCGCCACCGGTGCAAAAGTCTCTATCATGTCGATGACATATGTCTGAATGTATCCTTTTGCCACCAGATGAGTCTTGTAGCGCTCAACCCGTCCATCTGGATTCTGCTTCATAGTGAAGACTCACTTGCATCCAACTGCTCTCTTTCCTTCTGGTAGTTTTACTAACTCCCAAGTGCGGTTCTTCTCAAGAGCCCCTAGCTCCTCGTGCATAGTCGCTTTTTACTTTGGATCCTTCTTAGCAACCTGTCAATTGTTAGGTACAGTAACAGAGTCCAGTAATGCAATGAATGTTCCATGTACAGTAAAGATATTAGAATATGATACAAACTGGGTAAGATCCCAACCATATCTATCGGGAGGATTTTTAGCATTGTTACGAGTAGTCCTCCGTACTGATATTGGTATAGGAGGAGTAAGGAGAGGAATGATATTATTTTGGGAGGAATCTGATGGTGGTGTAGGTGTCTCAGGAGTCGGGGAAGGCGTTGATAAGGGACTTGATAGCAGTGACACTGTAGGTACTATTCCCGTAATTTGCTTCCCCTTCCTACTATAGGTAAGTAGCTCCCCCTGAGCCGTGTGCTTCACACCTCTCGTCTCCTCCTCTTCACTCTCCTGCTCCTTCTCAGCCAATTCTCTCTGTCAAGGAATCAATACAGAAATTGATTCCACATTTTTCCGTGAACTCTCACCAATCTCCCTCTCTCGCCTCATACTCTCAGTATCGGGCGAGTCGCTAAAGGGTGAAGTTACTCCAGGGTGTAATATGGTTGGAACTCTCGAAAGTGCACATCCATGCTCACAAATAACCTCTTCTCCACTAGACTACAGCAAACATACCCTTTCTGTGTCGTGGAATAGCCCACAAAGATACACTTTACTGTTTTAGGGTCAAGCTTCCCAACAGATGGTCTGTTGTCCTTCACAAAGTACACACAGCCAAACATCTTTAGTGGAAGAATCCCACCATTATCTCCCTTTAATATCTCACACGGAGACTTTCACTCCAGCACTTTTGAGGACATCCTGTTAATCAACTTAGCTGTAGTCAACACTGTTTGCCCTCATAGAGTCTTTAGGACATTCATAGTGATCATCATGCTTCTGGCCACCTCTAGAAGGTGTTTGTTCTTCCTTTCTGCTACCACATTCTGTGCTGGTGTGTATGCACATGTGGTCTGATGTTGTATTCCCTTACCTAACAAGTATTCTCTAAGTGCTCTGTTGGTATACTCTGTCCCATTATCAGACCTCAATACCTTCACCACTGCTCCATATTGAGTCTGAACATACCTATGAGAGTCTTGGAAGCAACCAAACACTTCACTCTTATTTTTCATCAAGTATAACCAAGTAATGCGAGAGAAGCAATCAATGAAGGTAACAAAATACTTGTATCCATTCATAGAACTTGTGAAACAAGGCCCCCAAACATCAGAATGTATCAGGTCAAATGCACAAGAACTCTGATGACCAGAACTAACATAAGAGCTTCTAGTAAGCTTTTCAAACTCACATGCATCACACACAAATTTCTGTTTATTTGTTTTCTCAAATAAAGATGGATACAACCTATTTAAAACACTAAAGGATGAATGTCTCAAGCGCTGGTGATGTAGTATCAACACACTCTTAGCACTCATCTCAGGTCCTACTCCTGCTCTCTCTACCATATACACCAACGCTGAGTCCAGTCCTTCACGATCCGGATACCACAGTCCACTACTCCACGTGCCAGTCCCAAGTCTTCATCCTGTCCCTTTCTCCTGAAAGATCACCTTAGGAATGTTAAAAGAAATAATACATTTTAGTTAGAGTGTGATGGCACTAATGGACAAAAGATTTACTAAAAATGAAGGAGCATACACAACATTGGACAAAGTTACAGAACTTGTACAATTAACTGTATCCTTACCAACCACATGCTGAAATGTACCATTAGCAGTCTGGATGCTGTCAGCTGATGCTAGGTTAGTGTATGATAAGAACTTACTAGCATTCTTTGTTACATGTCGAGATGCATCGGAATCGACTATCCATTCCGATGACCTAGTGAGAGATATAAAAGCAAGAGCATGTGTGTCATCAGTACCTTTGGTCGGATGAGCGTAAGTAGCAGTGTTGCCTTTAGGAAAGAACGAAGTGGATGCCTTCTCAGTTCCACTCTTCTTGTCCCTATCACCTGCTGCTCTCTTCTTCCTCCTAAGTACCTCCAGGAGCATTAGATCCTCCTCAGTGAAGACCACATCAGCTTATTCCTCTCCCTCTACTACCATCAGATTTGCTCGGTTGCCTCCTCTTCCACCTCGTCGATCGCTACAACCACGACCTCCGAACTGTCCACGTCCACCCGAATTTTCCTCCTTGGGTGGCTTAGGACAAGCATGTCTCAAATGACCTACATCACCACAGTTGTAGCATTGTCGAGTCTTCTCCTTGAATCTAGTGTTACCTAAATTGGAGACTGCCAGTGCTGACCTCACCCCTGGAAGTTCACCTGTCCCAGCCTGTAGCTTAATGCAACTCTCCTCTTGTATCATAGCTGAGCTGCCTCTTCAAGTGTGGGAATCTTTGACTGAGGTAGCAGCATCGTGGTCCTCTGATCAAATGCTAAGGCTAGCCCCTGGAGAAATACCATAGTCCTTTCCTGCAGAAAGGCCTCTCTCTCCTTACACTCCGGATCCTTGCAGCTTGCTCGAGGTGAGAAATGATCATGATCCAGCCACAAACGCTCCAACTCTGTGGCATACTCCTGTACTGTCCTATCTCCCTGGACTATAGCATTAATCTCCCTCTTAATCCGGAACACCCACAGGTTATTCCCTACCCTATCATAGGTTCTCCTTAGCTTCTCCCAGACGTCCTTTACCTTCCTAATGCCGTCCACTGTGACGACAATCGACTGGACCAATGAGTTGAGAAGCCAGATATACACCAACATATGAGTGGACTTCCACTCATCTCTTCCCGCAGTGCCCTCATCCGGCTCTGCCTTTTCACCTATCAAGTACCCCTCCAGATTCCTCCCTACGAGAGTGTACCTCACCTGACGTGACCAGCTCAGATATGTAGCTGGCCCATCGAGTTTCAAATCAATGGGTAGGAGCTCCAATTTTGCTCGTGGTCTTGTCGCGCTCTCACCAGCCGATAACTTCATCAACTGCATCAAAGTTGAGACCTCCGCGGGGTTCAACTTCTTGATGATCTCCTTCATCGATCAGGCTCTAGATCAAACATCCGTTCTCCTTCTTCTCTTCGAACCATTATTGTGTGCAGTGAAAATTTCGGCAGCACTTCTGCTGCACAACAAGAGTAAGATCTCAACTGAATCCCTGTTTCTCAAAGGAAACCAGAATCAAAAGTGATATATTTTAACAACGTGAGATATTTAATCTTCCTCTCATCAGTTCTAGGACTGACTTGTCGAGGGAATCTAACAATCTACACACCCTGACACTGTTATAAATAGCGGTAAATAGCCCCGCAATAGCGGCGTTAATAGCGTTAGCGGTCCCTTCCCGTGACGCTATCCACCGCTACGCTATCGCTCAATAACGGTGGCATATTACGGAATATGTTTGTTCGTAAAAGCGGTCAATAGTGTGTCATAACAACAAATTCGGTATTACGTGATGGTTACATGTCTATTTCATGTTTAGGATCTCTTTAAATCATCCAATATATACTTTTAGATTTCTTGGATTTTTCTTTAATTTTTTTAGTATTTATACATATCTAAATTAGACCGCTATTTGACTTTACGTTTTTTACCGCTATTTTGCCGCAATAGCCCGAAATAGCCTTAACGATGCCTCACCGCTACGCGACGCTATCCGCTATCGATAACCTTGCACCCAGATCTGGATCTTCCACATCACGGCAAGATCCTCCTCCCTGCACGGCGGCAGTAGGGCTGTCCAAAAAGCCCGGGGCCCGGGCCCGGCCCGGTGTCCGGCCCGGGCCCGGCCCGGTCGTGCCCGGGCCCGGGCCCGGCCCGGGCCCGGAAACCCGGGCAAAACCCGGGTCCGGGCCCGGGCCCGGGTCGCCGTGGACGAGCCCTGTCCGGGCCCGGCCCGGGCCCGGAACAGTGCCCAAACTGGGCACTGGTGCTTCGAATGGCCGGGCCAGCCCGGCCCGGCCCGGGTCAAATCTGGCCTAACGGCCATATTTGGCCTTTTGACCGTTTTGCCCCTTAAAACGGTCAAAAAACGGCTATTTTTCGAGGGTTTTTTGGTCATTTACCTAGGGGTCTGCTTCTATAAATAGAGGGGGGTTTCAATTCATTTCCTCACAACAAAAACTCATCTATTTCTCTCTCTACCACTCTCTTATACAATCTTATACTATCTCATACTAATATACTATCTAATATCTATCCTATAATCTTTTGTATTTTCTAATACTTCCAACAAATGGCTTCTGGGTCTGATTATGAAGAGCAACATGCATCTCCTACCGATCCAGAGATGAGTCCTCCTACAACAACTCCTCAACCTACCGGTGTTAATCCTGAATCTGGTGGCGACGAATCTACGGCACCAAGAGCTCCAAAAAGGCCGAGGTCCGATGTATGGAATTTTTTTGAGAAGATAGACGTCACCAAGGATGAACACGGTAGGATCATCTCTCAGAATGCGAAATGTGCGTTGTGCGGCCAGATATTCAAAGCTCATCATAAGAGCGGCACCAACCATCTCAAACGGCATATTGAAAAACACAACAAAGGCCAAAATCTACAAGGTGATATCCGGCAGTCTATGCTTTCCCAATCATCCTCTTCAGGTACCCTCGGCAGTTGGAATTATGACGCTGCCCGAGCCCGGAAATGCGTAATCAGGTTTATTGTTCTTAAAAACCTTCCTTTTAAATTAGTAGAAGATGATGAATTTGAAGATTTGTTTAGAGATGGTTTTTATCCTGCATTTACAAAATTTTCTCGTCAAACCTGTCAACGTGATATTTTAAAATATTATGTTGAGGAACAGGGAAAAATAATTTCTTATTTTAAAAATTTAAACTGCAAATTTTCTTTAACTTCTGATATTTGGTCATCTAGAGTGCAAACTGGTTATTTATGTATAACAGCACACTGGATTGATGAAAGTTGGAAAATGTTTAAAAGAGTTATTTCTTTTATTGCAATTGAAGAGTCACACACTGGTATTAATGTTTCAAATTTAATTGTTGAAGAACTTATGAAACTAGAAATTGATCAAAGAATATTTACTCTTTCACTAGATAATGCAAGTAATAATAATGTAGCTGTTGATTTTCTGAAAATAACTTTGTCATTGCCATGTCATGGTGAGCTTTTTCATGTTAGATGTATCTGTCATATTTTAAATTTAATTGTTCAAAGTGCATTTTCTGAAATTAAACCCATGATAGAAAAAGTTAGAGCAGTTGCTAATATGCATAATGCTTCTGAAATGAGAATTAAAAGATGGAAACAATGTTGTAAAAGAAAAAATTATAAGCCTAGACTAATTCCAAAAGATGTTGACCATAGGTGGAATTCCACCTATGCAATGTTATCTGTAGCAATAGAATATAAAGAAATTATAAATGATTTTATAAATTTTTATGCTTCTAGTTCTAGCTCTGGTAGTGCTTATGGAATAACTGAAGATGAATGGACAGTTATATGTAAATTAAATGAGATGTTACAAGTTTTTTATGATGCTACTATGTTATTATCTGGTTGTTATTATCCAACTATTACTTTAGCTGCTTTACAAATTTTAAATATTCAAAAATTTTTTACAAAATATCGTATGGATGATATTTTTGGAAATATAATTTTTCAAATGGAGAGTAAATTTAATAAGTATTTTAGGCCTATTCCACATATTTTTGGTATTGGTGTTCTTATTGATCCATGCTTGAAGGATATTGGCCTTCGAAGTTTGTTACAATCATTGTATGGTGGACAGATTATAGACTTAGATGATGGATCCACTCTTACTGCTACTACTCATCATTTAGCTATTAGAAATTATTTTCAAACCTTATACGATGAGTATGCAGCTAGATATGGTGTAGCTACACAACAGTCTATAGCTTCGACACCTTCAGCTTCGAGCACAGATCGAGGTAAAAGTGTAAGTTTTGATAGGTATGCAATGGTAGCTGAACTAACTGGTGGATCTGGAACTTCATCAGGATTAGAGGTTTCTGAAATAGATGAATATTTATCTGCTTCCTTAGTTAAATGTCAAGGAAATGCTTTAGATATTTTGCAATGGTGGAAAGTATATGGATCAGTTTCATATCCTATACTTTCCACCATGGTTCGTGACTTACTATCAGTGCAGGTTTCGACTGTAGCCTCGGAATCCGCTTTCAGCACAGCAGGACGTTTGATCAACGACCACAGGACATGCTTAGATCCGTATACTGTACAAGCGGTGATGTGCTTACAGGATTGGTGGAGATACGAGAAGCGAACACAAGGCATCGAACGGATTGCTATGATTGAAGATAAATTTGAAGAGTTGGGACTAGCAGATAGATATAATGATTAGATAATATTCATAAAATTGTAATTTTTATTTTTTAGCTTTAAATTTGAATTAAATTATTTCGAAAAAAAGTTGCAAATGATAGTGATATGGGTGAGTAGGTGCCAACCTAGTTGGGATGTACTCATCTATTGTGATGCGACGAATTTCGAAATAAATTTATACTTGTAAAGGATTTACCGATTATTAATAAAGAAGTTATTTTTATCATTTTTTGTACTTGTAATTTATGTCATTTTATTTCAAGTTATTAATTAAATTTATGATATTTTTTATAATAATTTAAGATTTATGATTTTGTTAAAATTTTAAAAAAAAATTAAAAAAATTCAAACCGG
>BQKN01005608.1:0-18102 GCA_022839385.1 Asparagus kiusianus | reverse complement strand
TATATATATATATAAGTGTTCCGTTCATATTCACTTTTAAAGGTTTTTGCTCTTACAAACACAAGCATATATATTACAAGATATTTTTAAATGGTGTTATTCCCAAACAAACAATAATAGTAACAGATGGATAATGTTGGATGGACGGAATAGAAGAAACTACGACAAGCTTTCGCATGCCAAGAAATTGGGAAGGGATGGATAACGTCAAACAGAAAAAACAAAAGAGCACATGTAGATTGATAGATTTGAAATGGAGATACCTCCAAGTAAGAGTTACCATGAAGTGATGAGATGTCTTAGAAATGTTTGAAAGCATGTTGACGAGAAACAGAGGTGATCAACTCTAAAATTAGATTTGAATATGAAAGTTAAAGAAAAAAAGAACAAAAGATAAATTGAAGGTCAGGCTAGTTTCACACGAAACACCAAATCAGATTTGGCTTCATACATGTGGCTTCGCATCACACCTATGGCATCCCCTAAAATCATCTCTCAAAACTCATTTTTGCTTATCAACTTTCCCTCTCCAAAATGAAGAAATACAACCCCTAATAAACCGAGAGAAAACTAACTTGCAAGAAGATAACAACAAATAAAATTCTAACTAATAGATAATAATAAATAAAACATCCTCAGAAAATAGCAATTGCAATATCAAAATAAGTTATAACAACTTCATTCTGATCAAATATTTCGACTAAGAAAATCAAATTGTTAAAAAATCACAGCTTACAATCTATCCTGCATCAAGTCTCCCTTGTTTAAATTTGAGGTCCTTGCTGAAAATGCTAAGAGGTCGTAGGTTTGTTGTAGTTTCATCACGAAAAGCTTTTAATCTAGCATGGACTCGAGCTTTTAATTGCTATATTGATATTATTAAAGCCAAAATGATGGATCTCTTCAGCTTTAATACCAAATAATGGTGATTTGGTGAACAGGGGTGTCGTCGGGCTTGACTATTGATCAAAAGAAGAAAACAACAAGGACGACTAACAGCAGAGGGGAAAGGCTCGTCGAGAACGTTGGCAATCACATAGGAAATGAGAATTGTAAATTTGATGCATGACAATAACCATCAAATTACAATTTTTTGTCAATTTGAAAAAAGTAGTTACGATATTTTGTTTCATCTTTTCAATTATCACTTACGATAATATAGTTGATATGTTAGATTTGATTTTTAGGTATGAAATTTCTTTTTGTTGAGATTTTATTTCTGTCTTTTGCTATTAGGTTTCTCTTATAAATAAGTGAGATATTCATTTTGAGAATAAATGTTGATTAATAAAATTTGAGTTTTGAAAAATCTCTTTGAAGCATGTGAGTTGCTAAGCTGTGAAGTCGTTATTTCGAACATTAGATGTCAGTGAGTGATTCTAATATAACCCTATTATCTTTGCTTTTATTTTTTACTTTCCTTTAATTCAAAATCCCCTCCACAAAAATCCACAAACCTCTAAATATCTATTGTTCTCGAAGCAAGCAATCAGCAAAAAAACTTGGATTACAGTTTAAAGTAAATAGTAACCCACCACTGCTTATCCACCATGAATAGTAACCATTTTTTTTACTGGTCATATCCCGTATGTGGCTGGCAATACCCGTGACAAGCCATTTCCCTCTTCTACCAATTATCCTTATCATTGTTTTCTTTTCCGATAAACACTCCAAACCCGACAAAACTCTTGCTCCCATTATTTGGCATTAAAACTAAAGAGACCTACTGTTTCAGCTTGAACATCGACAATACAACGATTCAAAATTCAAGTCCAAGCAAGATCCAAAGCCTTTCGTAATGACACCACAAGAAACCTAGGATCCCTTCTTAGCATTTTTGGCAAAGATGTTGAATTTAAAGATGAAGAGATTTGATGTAGGACAAATTAGAAGCTAGGATTCTTATAACGGTTTGGTTTTCTTTAGTTGAGATATTTAGTTAGAATGAATATATTATTTAGATATTGTGATTGTTATTTTGTTAGGATGTTTTATTTGATGTCATTTATTTAGTTAGGATTTTATTTGTTGCTATCTTCTTAGGATTTTGCTTTTTTCAGTTTATTCCTATAAAAGTGGCTATACTTCATCATTTTGGAGAGGAAGAGAAATTGATGAATAAAAACGAGTTTTTGAGATGATTTAGGAGTAATCCCATATCTATGAAGCTATAGGTGTGAAGTCAAATCCGATTGTGTCACTTGTGAAACCGACCTAACCTCAAATTTATCTTTTCGTTTTGTTCATTTTTTTGGCCAATTTTTCACTTTAGGAACAATGAATGTTTGGAAGCTTATGGATTTTTATGGAGAGGAGATTGGATATAAGAAAGCTAAAGATAAAAGTAAAGATAATTGAGTTAGATTGGATTCACTCAAGGACTCCTAATGTTCGAATTAACGACTTTACATTATAGCAACTCATATGATTCAAAGAGTTTTTTCAAAAGCCCTTTGATTGGTGATAAACATTCTTGCACCGAATGCTGGGTTTTTAAACACATCAGACAAAATCCTATCAAAATAACAATTCAATATAAATAAGAACTTCATTCCACCCAAATATCTCAACTAAAGAAAATCAAATCATTAAATAATTCCAATGTTACAAAGAATGCTACGCGCCTTTAGGCGTCAAACTGATGATACCTAGAACCTAGGCAAACACTTAGGCGGTGCTTAGATGGATTTCTTTTTTGTTTAAGTGGTGGTGATGGAGGTTTCGTTGAAGGTTAGAGGAGGTAGAGGTGTTTATAGTCGGTGGAAGCCAGAGAAGGTTGGAGAACGTGGAGGCAACAATGGAGTAAATCACGACCCATACCTAAGCAATGCCATCCTCGTAAGCGGCTCATGCTAGGCGCTTAGGCCTAGTACCACTTAGGACTAGGCGGGCTTGACGCTTTCCTTTTAAAACATTGAAAAATCCTATCCTCTTATCTATTCTGCATCAAATGTTCATCCATGCAAGATAAATATACATATTTAAGTGTTTAATTCATATCCAATTTTTAAAAGGTTTTTCCTTTTACAAGCACAATCATATATATGACAAGATATTCCTAATGATTTTATTCACAACACGTCATAGTAAGCACAATGACTTTTCCCAACACCATAGACCATACCTTTCCTAAACATGACACTCAGCATCGTGTATATAAAGATTAAAGCAATGGTCAGACATTGACTGCAATGCTTACATGGTTGCGTTTAATAGTTGGCATCAAAGACTCCAAGGTTGAATTTATATGCTTACATGGTTGCGTTTAAAAATTGGCATCAGGACGATTGAAGGAGGAGAAGGAGGAGGGAGGGCATCAAAGACTGCAAGGTTGGATTTATAAGCTACAACTAGATGGCCCTGTTTAATCTACTTCAACTAGTTCACAGGATATTCACTGCAGATTTTTCATTGTAACTGGAAAAAGGAGAAAGAGTAGACAAGGGCCTGAAATAATAGCGAGGGAGTAAACCTGAAGGAAACCCATTAACTGAAACTAATTCATAAACTTATAAAACTACTTCAGCAAGCAAAACCAACCATGCATTTTGAAAAAAAAAAGCATTATGCATACGAACATCAATCCATCTATAAGATCCTATTATGAACTCACTCCCTAATCTTCGCTGAGTTCAGAGTACCACAAGGGCGAGGACAAATTCAGATAATCAATATATCCTTCAATCTACAGTGAAATTTTCGCTCTCGTGTCAAGCGTTTTCTCTATAAATAAATATCAGGGGTTGATACTTAATAAATTGGGGGGAAATAATTCTATATAATTCAAAAAAAAATTGCATAAAGTTGAAAGTCGCAATCTTGTTAAAAACAATCTCATAAAATCGAAACATACAGCTTCTCAAGCAACATATCGGTCATCTCAATGCGATAGGGATCTCTCGGATCCATCTGCTTCAGTGTGTTGACTAGCTTCTGAACCATCTTGCATATTGTCGAGTACCTAACACAAACAAACAAAATCAAACAAAGAAATTCAAAACAAAACTGAAATTAACAGAAAAAAGAGGGGAACAACGAGATTACTTCTTGTAATCGTCTCTCTCAGTGAGATGATAGCGTCGGGTGATTAGGGCTTCTCGATGTCCACCTTCTCTTTTGTACTCGATGAAATTTACCTTCTTTAAGAGCTTCTTCTCGTGGAATTTTAATTTCCTCATGATTGAAAACCCTAGAAATGTTGAGAGCGGGGATTGAAGGAGGTGTTGATTTTAGCGTTTGGGGTTCAGGGTTACAGTGGTTTTAAATGGTCCGATTAACCGGTATCCGTATCCGAGAAGGCCTGGCCCAATTAAGAGTGGCTCTGGGTCCATCATTTGCGTTATTGGTGGCCTGGGCTTGCATTTTTTTCTTCTGAAAGTTGATAAAATAGCACCGGGAAATTTTGCAAAATAGACCGTTTTTGCTAAATATTTAGCAAAATAGACCATTTTGCTAAATATTTAGCAAAATAAATCTCTTTTTGGCCAATAGCCCAAAAATAGATCGATTTTAAAAAAGTGGCTTCAGAAAACATACGAGATTAATAGTCCCGTATGTTTAGAGCCAACTAATTTACTGTTTAGCGAACTCAGAAAATATACGGGACTATTAGTCCCGTATATTTTCTGATCACTAACAAAACTTACGGGACTACTAGTCCCGTACGTTTTGCAGAGCCAATATCCCTCCGCCCAGCAAATCCACGGGACTACTAGTCCTGTGGATTTGCTAGGCAGGACGTCAACATGCACCAAACATGCATGGGCCTCATTTATCGACTACGGCCAAAATTTTTGCCAAAAATATATCATTTACATTGTATACTTTGATAAAAGTTATAAAATTATAACATCACAACACAAATCTCAAAAATATATATCACAACACAAATCCGACGAAATACACATCACATCCAAAATCCGACGAAATACACATCACATCCAAAATCCGACAAAAATACACATCAAAAATCGATACGATAATATATATCAGTCTAAGCTAAACAAATCCAAATGTCTCAAGTCGACCCATACGATAATATGTAGTTTAAGATAAACAAAACCAAGGTCAATAAATCCATAATACAATATATATCTTAGTGGAAAAACTAACAAATAAAAAATCCACCCCTCCCCCGTTGTCTCTCTCTTCGCACTCGTTGAGATCGTCGGCGTCCTCCTTCGACTTGAGCTTGAATATGCTCGCTCTTCGGTTGTGTGTGGGGTTGTGATGGACGGGCTTGCTGTGATGGACCGGCTTCATCGTCGTGCGTGCAAGGTCTACCGCATCTACGTCGGTGTGCATATAGAGTATCGTCAAGATCCACCTGCTCACGACCTTCATGCCGATCCTCATGAGTTTGTTGAAAAGCTCTACGAACTCTCGTCACTATCCGATGCAATATCAATACATGTATTGAATCTCCTATGGCGGTAGTTATGCCCTCATTTGCAATCCCCTCGACCTCGTCCGTAGCATCTATCTACAATTACATAAAAAATATTGACATTAGAAACCATAAGGTAACAAGAGATTGACCTCGTCCATAGAATCTATCCACGGGACTAGTAGTCTCGTGGAGTTATCGGGCAGAGGGGAATTAGCTCTGTAAAACTTACGGGACTACTAGTCCCATAGAAATTACAGAGCCCATTTCAACTGGCTCTACAAAACGTACGGTACTAGTAGTCCCGTAGAAATTGCAGAGCCCACTTCAACTGGCTCTGCAAAACATATGGGACTAGTGGTCCCGTACGTTTTGTTAATGATCAGAAAATATACGGGACTAGTAGTCCCGTATATTTTTTGAGTTCGCTAATCAGTAAATTAGTTGGCTCTAAACATACGGGACTAATACGGGACTATTAGTCCCGTATGTTTTCTGAAGCCACTTTTTTAAAATCGACCTCTTTTTGGCCTATTGGCAAAAAAGAGGTCTATTTCGCTAAATATTTAGCAAAGTGGTCTATTTTGCTAAATATTTAGCAAAAACGGTCTATTTTGTAAAATTTCCCAAATAGCACCTGCCATTAGGGGCTGCTCGGTTCAAATACTAAACCATATGATAAGGAATCTCCATCAAGAAAATAAATCCCAAATTTTTTATACAGAATTTCTAATTTAGTTTTTTGTTCAACAAAATTCTAAGAAAATAAATTGTAGAATTTGTATTATCTAATTTGGTTCAAACCTAAGAAATTAGGACGCCAAAATTATAGAAACATTTTTCACCCACGGGAATTGAGTGGGATCAGACATGGAGGGAGTTTTTCCCCATATCCATTGAAATCCCCTCCAAAATATAAGATTTGGGATATCCAAAATATTAGTTGCTTTTTGAGTTTTGTAGAAATATTTTTCTAAAAAAATTTTGTAACAAACGAAGGATATGCCAAAAGCATCACTTTTTTTATCCTATCCTTTTATGCCAAAAGTACTACTTTTTATCCTAAAATTTATTTTCCACCCCAAATCCTATAAAAATTAGGAAACCGAATAGTAGCAGATAAGTTAAAGAATTTATGTGAAGTTTTAGGTCAAAAAGATTCACAAATGGATTCGAGATGATGGAACAATCATTCACTTTTATTGATCTCTCTGAAGGAAAACAATAAATAAATAATAATACAGTGTCTTTTACTTATATTGGAGATTCTGAGAAGTTGTGTCGGTAGAGACTAGACGTCAACTCTGTAGACTGTACGGGCAAAATAGCACCTTTCTTTGAATTGTCTTAATGAGATGAAATATGGCTGTTTGCTGGGACTTAGATATGAAGGATGAGCTTCGTTGTTGAGGGTTCGCCTCGATAGGACACTAGAACGGTTGCTAGTAACGATCTGGAATCAATCACTAGGTGGTCGAAGATGAACAGAGCTCACAAGATGAACTATCACCCTATGCGGTTTGAGCTTGGGATGATCCGGGACGAGGTAGAAAAGAGTAACGAGACAGTTAATGCTCTCCTTTTTCTCTCTAAATCTCTTAGTGTACTTCTCCTCTCTCTCTCCCCCTCTTTTGCATTAAGTGCAAAGAAATATTTATGATATTTTCCTTGGACTGCGCATGGGGTTTGTCTGCATGCAATTGGGTCTGTGCTACGTGTCAACTCCACTGTCATTTGCAACCATCCTGTCACATTTATCTCTTCATTAGACCTTCATTAAATGCACTGTGGGTGCGAGATCATACAGATCTTGCTTGTCATGATGATTGCCACCTTTAGTCGTTTCATATTAAATATGACGTGGCTCCAACCTCTTGCATCGTAGGTGAACAATCATCATTATCATTCTTTTTGTCCAGTCGATGCATTATATTGCCACCGCTCAACCCACTGTGAGCAAGTTGAGCGATATACTTGGTTCAGTTAGTGGGGGTCTTGGGACAATGTGCCTTGATTTGCGTGCATTACCGGTCTGTCAAAGTCAATGCGTTTACTGAGTATTGTTTGTGATTAGATAACTAAGGGAAAGATCAAATCGTGTCAGTGATATCCTTTCTTATATATGGTTTGCAGGGTCTAGGTCTATAGAGTAGCTCTACGCCTATCTTTGATTGGTCTAGTAACTAAACTGCATGGTATTAGTTACGTGAGTTCCAACCTAGATGATGGCCCAACTAATCAAGTCAGTCTTGCTAAGAGTTTTTGGTCCAAGTTGAGAAGGCATCTTCGGGTCGGACTTTGATGAAAGCCTAATTTTTAGTTGAAAGGTGTCTTCGAGTCTTTCTTCAATCTTCGGCTTCTTCAGTCCTCCAACTTTCCTACTTCTTATGGTTCATTGTTGGGTACCATTCATCAACTTGATTGACCTGTACTTTTTGACCGCCTACAAGAGCCCCTTCAATCTTTCAAGAATCGCTAAGTTTAGATGCCCAAAAATTTGGAACAAGTGGTTTTTTGGAAGTGTTCATCACTGGATGTGTGCGAAGGGACTCAGTAGTTTAGGAGGTGGTTTGACAACTTGATTGATGATCATCTCGAAAGAGGTGTGCTATGGAACATTCTGAGATCTGACCCTACTTAGCATGACTCACTTATGGAGTAGGGCTTTCGAGCCAGTTTGCTATCGGTTAGGGGCAAAATGAGGAGCTTGATGATGTTATTTGGGAAACAACTTCCATATGCATGCTGATAAGCTTTGGGGGCACTCATCCTAGAAGAGGTGTATTATGTAATATTACAAGACCTGACCCCATTTGACATGACTCACATGTGGAGTCGATCATTCAAATCAAATGATATCATTCAGAGGCATACTGAGGACCTAACGTTGTCATCTGAATAGAAACTTTCACAAGCATACTGATAAGATTGATAGGCACTTGTCTTAGAAGAGGTGTATTTGTGAGACATTCTGAAGCCTGACCCTAAGCATGACTCATGTGTTGTATGTTGCAATCTGAGAAGAGACAGACATTTTTGCAACCTAAAAAAATGAAGACTTAGGTCGAGCTAGTAATGATGTTGTCTGAGTTGAAATGATTGTTCATATTCTCATCATTTTCATTGCCTACTTAGCCATGTCTTGGTAACATGATCACCGCACATGACAATTGTTGGTTGGACCTTCCTTTGTATAAGTAGAGGACAAGTGGTATCTACTTGTTATGTGTAGCCTTCTTCTTCTTCTTCTTCATCTATTCTTTGTTCCCCCTCCTTGAGTATCTTTAAGGATGTTAGAAGCTGGCGATGGACCCTTTAAATGTCTATGCCGATCACCAGCACTTGGGCCGATGCTTGTCTCTATTCCTCCAGAGAAGCTGCTATAGGAAAAGGTCTGTGACATGGAGGTCAAAGTTGATCGCCTCCGTGCCATCATGAAGAAGTTTTAGGACAACTATGAGACCTTCTGTGATAATGAACATTCAGTCATCACAGAGTCCCAATCCTCTAGCTCTTTCATAGAACATGAGAGCTCCGCTCATATGGTAGGAAACCCTGGAGATCTTATAAAGAGACTTGATAAGCAGCAAGCCATGCTCAAAGCACAATAGTAGGCCATCAATAAACTCTGGGTCTTGATGGCTCAAATTGTCGCAGACGAGGCTAAGTCCCAAAAAACAAATTTGCCACCCTAGTGCAAATCTTCTCGAAGAGGAGGATCATCTTTATCCCGACCTGTTACATCAAAGGGAAAGGAAAAGGTGAACGAGAGTGAGACTTCTGATCAAGAAGCTCACAACCTAGAATCTTTCTCTAAAGAAGGAAGAGATGCTGAGAATGAGCAAAATTCTCATTCGGCTAAAATGTAAGAACTGGAAGCCCGTCTCAATGCTATTGCTAATAGACGCGAGCTCCAAGATGAGAGAGTTGTCAGGCCCTATCCTGCCAAATGAGATATAACCCCTTATCCTCCAAAGTTCAAAGTCTCAACTCTGGAAGCTTTTGACAGCACGGGATCACCGAACCAACACATCTACTATTTTAAGTCACGGACTGGGAATGTGCTAGCAAATAATGCTATGCTAACTCAGTTGTTCATTAACACCCTCAAGGGGGTTACCTTTGAATGGTTCATAAAACTGCCTGTGGGATGTATCTAGAAGTGGGCAGATATAGAGAGACTCTTTCTATCAAGATTCTTTAAAGACGACATAGAGGTCTCCGTCACTACCCTTCTTGCCACTAAGAAGAAGGAGGGAGAGCCCATCAAAGCCTTCATTGAAAGGTTCCGAAATATGGCTCTTCGATGTCTGATAGGTATGACACAATCTACACTGCTGAAAACCTGTTGACACAATTTACAGATCAACCTCCTAGCCCAAATAGGGGTTATGGAATACCATTCTTGGAAACATCTTGTCTCCTAAGGCGAAAAGGCTAAAGAAGTTATTGTCAGGTTCAAAGCTAAAAATAAGGCAGAGAACAGTGACCACCAACATAGTGTCAGTCTAACTTGGGAGTTCTCCACTAGTTCAAGCTCTAATCGGTGTGATCCCGATCCATAAAAGGGAGTTACACCTGATAAACACTAACCCATATGCTCATAAAGATAAAGGGTCGGTACCCCTTTGCTACTCCAAAATGAGAGATAATGTAGGTCCATCCTGATCTACTTGACGACCAGCAATGGATAAATATGTCAAAAAAAGTCAAGAGAAAGAATACCTAACCATGGTATTCGCCTGAATGCTCATGACGAGACTGTCTTTATTGAATTGTCGTCTCGTAAAAGGGGTTGTACCATTATCATAGTACAAGATATGATTCATGCCTCAAAAGGTTGTTAAAGGACAAGCCCTGACAGATTTTTTAGCTGGCCATTTAGTATCGGATTTTCCTAAGATGGAGTGGGGGTTGGATCTTTTAAGTTAGCATGTTCAACAAAACACCTCTGTCAACTGTAAAAATAATCCCCAATGGAGTTAATCCTAAATGGGAATGATCCTTCATAGTAGAGTCAGTCTACTCGAGTGAAGCTTGTTGTTTTATTATCAAAAAGGTGATAGGCTTGTGATATCAATTAATGAGAAATTTCTTAAGAAATATTACCTATGTAAATCATGAAGCTCCCTTCTTCCCCTGCTAAGTCTTAGTCAAGACTAGAGGTTGATTATTTGTTATTTCTCAAACAGAATAACGAATTCTCAAAACTATCAAGTTAACAAAACACCTCTGACAGTATAAGCACTTCAGCGTGCATCACCACCATAATCAACTTATCGATCCTCTTCAATAGGATGATAAGTCCACAAAGTTACTCAAATCGTAACACAAGCCTGTCAAGTTAATACCATACCTCTGACATAATTAACTTATCAATCCTATTTAATAGGATGATAAGTCCAAATAGTTGCTCAAATCGTAACACAATCCTGTCAAGTTAACATCATACCTCTGACACAATCAACTTATCAATCCTCTTCAATAGGATGATAAGTCTATAAAGTTGCTTAAATCGTAACATAATCCTATCAAGTTAACACAAACCTTTGCTACAATCAACTTATCAATCCTCCTTAATAGGATGATAAGTCCACAAAGTTTCTCAAATCCCAACAAACTTCTATCAAGTTAATATCATACCTTTGACAAAATTAACTTCTCAATCCTTTTCAATGGGATGATAAGTCTACAAAGTTGCTCAAAACAAAATAGAACCCTGTTAAGTTAACAACACACCTCTGACAAAACCAACTTATCGACTCTCTTTAATAGAGTGATAGGTCCTAAAAATCTTGTTCAAATCACTAGTACACAATCTCATCAAGTTAATACCACAGCTCTGATAAAATCAACTCGTCGATCCTTTCAATAGAGTGATAGGTCCTTAAAATCTTGTTCAAATCATAAGTATGCAATTTTGTCAAGTTAATACTACACCTCTAACAAAATTAACTTATCAACTCTCTTCAATAGAACGATAGGTCCTTAAAATCTTGTTCAAATCACAAGTACCTAATTTTGTCAAGTTAATACCACACTTCTGACAAAATTAACTTATCGACTCTCTTCAACAAAGCGGTAGGTCTTCAAAATCTTATTCAAATCACAAGTACACAATTTCGTCAAGTTAATATCACACCTCTGATAAGATCAATTTATGAATCCTCTTCAATTGGATGATAAGCTCCTAAATTATTATTATGTTAACATCACACCTCTAACATTTAAACCCCCATGAAGTCGGTCTTTTCAATAGAATAACAAGAGTTCATTATCAAAATGCGAGGGTCATTCCCGAGTTCTAAACACAATGGTCATTCCCGTGTTTCAGGATCAAAACGTGAGGGTTAGCCCTGTGTTTCAAGATCAAAACGCAAAGGTTAGACCCATGTTCCAATTTCAAAACACAAGGGTCAGATCGACATTCCAATTTCAAAATGTGAGGGTCATACCTGCGTCTTAAAATCAAAACGCAAGGGTCAACCCTGCATTTCCATTACCAAATGCAGAGATTATCCCCACGTCTCAAAATCAAAACGCGAGGGTCAGAACCACGTTTCAATTTCAAAACGTGAAGGCCAACCCCTCATTTTGCTAATCAAAATACAGAAGTCCACCTCCGTGTTTCAGAAGCCAAACATGAGGCTCACTTCCGCATTTTAGAAGCAGAAGCATGGTTCTCACCCTTGCACAGGTCTTGAGTAGTAAATCCCTTCAACCAAGTTCATGATACCTTCAAATCGGATGTAGTGATGAATTAACAACTCAAAGAACAAAATCGAGATCCAAAATATTTTGATAATTCATTCCAGTCAATCGCGAACTTTTAAAAACTTTGGAGGGGGTTCTGTACACTGTGTAAAAATCACTACAGATAGCTAGTCCCCACAAGTGATGGAGGTCACGATCTGACAACTTTCATATCAATCAATAGGAGTTACAATTTGACGATTCTTACATCTTCAAAAGCCAAAGCACAAGGGTTATAAGATGATGACCTTTGTATTCTGAGAAGACTTGATGCCAAGGTGACACAAAGATTACAAATTGATGATCTTTGCGTCTTCGAAGCCAAACACGACCCTCGTGTTTTAATAGGTAAACACGGAGGTCGACCCTCGCATAGACGTGTAGCTCACTAAACATGGAGGTCGTAAACACAGAGGTCGACCTTCGTGTAGACGCAAAAGTCCCTAGACGCGGAGGTTGCTAAACACGGAGGTCGCTAAACACGGAGGTCGTAGATGCGGAGGTTGCTAAATGCGAAGGTCATAAACGTGTAGGTCGCTAAATGTGGAGGTCGACCCTCACTAAATGCGGAGGTTGCTAAATGCGGAGGTTGTAAACACGGAGGACACCTTCGCATTTCAAAAAATTAAATACGGGGCTCACTCCTAAACATGAATCTCATGTTTGACTGATTCAAACACGTTTTAAACAGTTCCAAAACCATTTTGCACGTAATGAAGACATTAAACCCTATTATGGAGTGATTTAAGGGGTCGGTTATACCCCTTAAACCCTATAAATAATTGTGTTTATAGCTAAAAGGAAAAGAACTTGGTGGGAGCTTGATTAAGGCTTTTTGAGAGCTTTTTTAGCTTGGCTTTGAACTATTTTCGATTGAAGAACTTTGAGATTAGGCCTGGGCTTATTTCAGTTCAAAAGGATTGAATTCCTCTCTAAAATTAACTCTTTTACAAAGTTCTTAAACTCATCCAGAGTTCTTAAACTCATTTAGAGTTCTAAACTTGCCTCGCAAGTTCTTCCCAACTTCAAGTCAAGAGTAATAAACGAACGTTCCATGAAGCAAAGTGCTCGAGTCGTCAACAGGATACAAGTGTCAAACTCTCATCACCACCAAGAAGGTCCCAGGTTTAAACAAAGGGAAAGATCTTTGTTGATTCCTTCTCTCTTTTATAAATTTAGAAACCGATAAGAGAAATTATAATTTCTTTTTCTAAGTCAGTTAGAGAGAGATTACAGTGAGAAATTGTATTCATTCTTTTCCTAAGTCAGTTAGGGAGATTAATACAAATTTGATTCTCAATTTTTCTTACATTATTCCGACAAACAATGAGTATGATCTTTGTCTTCACTAACAAATTTGAGCTTTGTCTTCACTAACGAGCTTGAGCTTCATCTTCACTGACGAGTTTGAGATTCGTCTTCACTAAAGAGCTTCGGACTTCACCTCCAATGACAAGCTTTGTTGTCTAAGAAGAGGTTCGTCATTACAATGACCCTCGTCATGTCTGTTGTGGGCTGCAATGCTCATTTTTTTAGCATTTTTTAGTTCCTACAAGACCCCCTTCAAAGTTTTCAGACCAAAATTGGGTTCTATGGGGTTTGGAATACTTTGAACCCATTTGGTTATGACAAGCTTGGCTTCTTAGCAAGCTTGGCCTCTTGACGAGCTTGGCCTCTTGGCAGGCTTGGCCTCTTGGGGTAAACCTCGTGGTTTGAAGTTTGTTATTTCTGAGCGAACTCCGATGCTTCAAGATGAGGTTGTGCTGCTTGTTGAGTCTCGTCATTCTTTGCGAGCTTCGTCAGACCCATGAAGGACTGTCAATCAGGTCTGGTCAACATTAATTATTGCGCGCCTCTGTCATTACGTTTTTTCAAGCCTGATAAAAGGTTGCCAGTAGGAGCCTCAAGATCCACGGAGCGGATCTCGGCTGCTGATTCGATTTCCCACCTATAAATAGGTGGCTGCCTTCGATGAAGTTATCATCTTCTTCAAGTTTCAAATTTTTAGGTGCTTCATTTGTATAGAACTTTAGCCATCTATTTTCTTTAAGTTTTCAACTCCATTGCCCTAAAGATTGCTGCTGGCAAAGGAAAAGGCAAGAAAGTCACTAGCTCTTCTGGCGAGGCTGTCGCCTTACCTATTTTCTCAGGTAATGCACTCGAACGCAAGTTTTATGATTTAGAATAGTTAAACTTTGACTATTTCGAGCCTGAGTCTTCGAGGGAGACGAGCAATTTCCCCTTTTGAGATGAAGCTCATCTGATGTATGAGGTTCATCTATTAGGTGAGGCTCGTCGATATGATGAGTCTTGTCTTTTCTGACGAGGCTGGTCTGTCAGACGGAATTCATCTGTTTAACGAGGTTTGTCTTGATGGATGAAGTTCATCTTGTTGATGAGGTTCACCTGTCTGATAAGGCTTGTGCCATTCTTTGGACGAAGCTCGTCTTTTGAACTAAGGTTTACCCTCTTTGGCTTATTTGGGCTAACTCTACTATTTTCCCCTTTTGTAGTTTTGCATTCTTCTGCTCTGATTCCTGCGTGTGGTGACATTGGTTCGGATAACACTTAGACGAGAACAGACCAACCCATTATCCCATGCTAGAGAACCTTCCCACATTCCAGAACCGAAGTTAGGAAGTATTTCACCTACTCTCTGAGCCTTCAAGTGCCACATTAAGGCATTTGATCACAGACGCCTCTTTGGAAATAGCTAATCGAAGCCATGTTCCAAAACCTATTTTTCTATTCGATGATCCTACATCCGACCCCAATGTGTTGGATCTCGGGACATATCGATGGCTTAGGATGGTGGGCGACTGATATTTCTTCACACCTCCCATGTCGTGTGATCATTCCTTTCCTTAAAGCAGCTTCAGTCCCAAGGAAGATGGACTGGGAGTTGACCGCGACACATGATGGCGTTAAATGCGGATATTTCTCTACGAACGACACCAGAGTAGACAATGATGGTTATTACATTACTTGTTTACACCCCAGGCTGGTTCATAGGGAGCTACTTGCTGGTGAGATGGTCGCAGAAGAAAACACTTTTGGCTGTGCTTTCTTCAAGGCAGAGCGGCAAGTTCCAGCCAAGGACTTCAGAACTCCCGGTTGGTCCCGTTGGAGTGATGCACAGTGGTGGCCTCGGATGACTAAATTCATCTTATAAGAAAACCACGACAACCTGCAAGAATATAGTCTTCTTGCACCGATCAGTGCAATATAGTTTGGGCTAAAGAACAACGCCCAACAATTCTTAAGTGTGTTGGAATTATACAACCCTGACACATGTACATTCTTCACCCCTGATGGAGAGATGGGGATCGCACTCCACGAGATGGTAGAAGTCTCGAGATTGCCACTGGGATGGTACCCATATGAAGAATACATCCTAGGGTATAGGGAATTGATAGATCTGGTGAAAGACCACCCTTAAGTCGTCACCAACTTTTGGGAGTTGATATTCCATTATCACATTTGTTTGAACACTGAGGGGTGTACTGATAAGAAAGGCACCATGTCTCTCAGCCATAACACCTGAGTGCATTACCTCTCAGCCATAACACCTGAGTGCATTACCTTTTGGGAGTTGATATTCCATTATCATATTTGTTTGAACACTGAGGGATGTACTGATAAGAAAGGCACCATGTCTCTCAGCCATAACACCTGAGTGCATTACCTTATTTAGAATTTGGATAGGAAGAGAGACCTGGTATCGCCATTGAACCCTTGTGATATGATTGAGTCGACGAAGCACTCCTTTGCTCATCCCCCCATTACCCACATGATGCCTTCAGATGAATGCGGTTAAGTAGCCAGGGTAGAGTTCGAAAGCTTCTTTCATTAAGCTGAGAAACAAATTCCTCACAAGACATTACTGAGGGGATACCTTATGTTGTGGCTGAAACACATTGTCGTCCCCTCCAATAGCTTCAAAACCATGCCGATGGAAGTGGCAGTTCTAGCCGTTCATTTGGCATATGGCCACTCATACACTCTCCTTCCAGCCATGATTACTCGCATTCATGGAGGGTTTGTGGTTGTGTGTCTATTTTTTCCGAGGCATTGAGAATCCTCAGGTGGAACTTCCTTACACCTATCTCATGGCGTGGTTTGTGATGCACTTTATCAATTGGCTGCTTCAAGTGGCTTATGAATATACGTCCTGGGTACCTGATTTACTGCTTCGGTCCAGTGTGTCAATTAGAGCCTTATCTTCCTTGACATTTTGCTCATCAATTTGGCTACAACCAGTTGTAAATTGGCAACCCCAACACGCACTTGCAATCTGAGGGTGGTCTAATCGACAGAGCGAGAGCTTGGTTTTGGACAATCGCTGGGTGTACCGATGCTCACTTTTTGCTTCTGCACCAGAACTCGCCACTCCATTGGACACATGCTTACTTTAAGTGGCATTGTACCAATAATGCAGTTATTCCAGGTTTTAACGTCAACTCCTCTGGATTACGCCTTATTCGAGATTATTTCATATCTGGGGATACTTCAAAGAGGAGTTGTATGCCGGGTCTCAAGGAGTTTCAGCATGTGGAGGAGGCTGCAGGAGAGGAAGAGGCTCAAGCTTTGAGCACCCACGAGACTAATCAAGAGATACTCATGAAACTTGGTGAGAGTGTACTCCAGGAGTCTCCTCGTATTGAGGAATATGAGAGTCATATGCCTGCCGCTACTGAAGAAGGTGGGGCTTTTGAGGCTGAAGTTGTTGTTGGCGAACCGGTGGACTTTACCCACGTCGATGAGTTGCTTGAGCGTCTTTGACATGACATTGCTGAGCACACATCCTAGCCTGTTAGTGCTTAAGTGGAAGGCTTTTCACAGCTACCAACTAAAGTTTTGTCCATCCCAAGCTCCACAGAGGGGTCATCTGTTCGATTGGAGCCTAAGGAGTCCCTAAGTTTGGAAGAAGCCATTCCGACTTCAGAAATATCAGTTCCAGCTCACTTAAGGAAACACTCCCAGCTATAGGGTCCACTAGCATTTCCTTCTTCATCCACTATTCTGGACTTTGAATTATTATCTCCCTGCACTTATCTTTCAATGTTTTCGCTGAACAAACTAAAGAAGCTGGGGCCTCAAGGCAAGTAGGAGAAAATTTTAAGGGTTTGGAATCGGTAAGGAAGTCAAATCATCTTGCAAAGAAACCATGGTGAGAAGTTCAAATATTTATTACCCCTCCGATGGAACATGTTGTAGCTAAGAAGAAGGCGGGATCTGAAGATGACATCCCTTTGGCTCAACATCGTATCGGGTCACGTCCTGAGTCCAGTGTGAGTGCTGAGGTCACTGATCCTGCTCCAGGTAAGATAGCTTCCCACCTGTTGTTATCTTTTCAAATTTCAATTATGCTAATAGTTCTTTTATCTGTGGGTCTCCATAGAAGTAACAACTTCATCTGTGGGTCAGTCAGAAGTAGTTCCTTCTAGCACCACACCTACCTCTTCTTTTACTCGAGGGAAAGATTTTGAGGCGTCGAAGATTCTAGAGAATTTCATTGCTATTCTAAAGGAGTCCCCTTTAGGTATTAGATCACAGTGATAACTTTGCTGGGATCAAAGTGGTGCTAGAGTCCCTTTTAGATTTAATGCAACGTCTGAACAGGGATATAACCGTGATGCCACACAGAATTCACCTAGCGAGAGTGGAAGACCTCTTTAGAAGGTAGCATGCATGACGTGATAGACCTTTTCTCCCTGATGCGGCATAATTATGTACCAAAATTGCAAGTGCACAATTTATCAAGTTATAGTATAAAAAATATCGATCCCATGAGGAAAATGATTTTAAGAGATTATTAGAAATGATTCTTATGTTTTGTGCATGACAATTAGGAATAAAGAATAAGTGTGATTGTGATGAGTGGTTGTTTTGATTTATGTGCAAGAGATAATAAATTGAATTTTAGAGAAGAAAGAATCAAAGAATAAATGAAATCACAAGGC
>BQKN01005600.1:0-12609 GCA_022839385.1 Asparagus kiusianus | reverse complement strand
AATTCAACAATAAAGTTAGTTCACTTTTAATTTATTGATTTGCTCATTTGTATGTTCTTACTCTTACATTATATTTACATGAGAACATAGTCAATAAACTGTTTACTAATTAAGATTAGTAGATATTTAGTATAATTTGATTTCTTTCATGTGGTTCTCTATGCTCAAATCTACCTCAGCATTAGGATCTACTTTTACCAAATTATTTTTGGGATACATCTGGAATTGTGAAAATACTTTTCTTTTAAAAGAAAAATTGCCACATAGCGAAGGGCAGTTGTGCCAAGACTTTTAAGGTGTGTTTGTTTAAAGATAGTTGGAACAACAAATGCATTTGCCACATGTAGTTCTGGCTCCTGCTGTTGCAACAGCCTAATTTGAAAGTGGCTGCAACTCCCATAATTTTGTCTTATTTTCTTTTGCAACCTTTTGGTGTTGCAACAACACTCAGCCAGAAATGTAAGTTGGAATTTGGATATAGTTAGAACAACATGGTGCTCCAACTACACCTATCCAAACACACCCTTATATTCATGGCAACTAAGAAATGAGTTCATATAAATAAATTTAGGGGAGCCATTTTTCTATAAAATTTTCATAAAAATTTGGAAATCTTGAAAATGCTTAAATTATTGTCTTGTAGGCGGAGCGGTTGTTCTGAACGCTTATGTAGTAACTGAAAGTTGATTTTTATTAATGAAATTTTGGAAGGCTTTTCTAAAATTACTTAATAATTAATATTCGTAAATTTATGCATTGAGGAAAGATTTTTGATATCCATGTAATATTATTACAAAGGAAATTATTAATTTTGGTTTTCTTTTTTGTCAAGCACCTTATCATCAGCTGTGAATCATGGACTGTATAAAGTCACATGGAGATTACAGAGAATGCTTTAATATCAAATTAAGAAACTCTAAAACAATAAAAAAAAAAAGCAAAAGGGAAAAAATGTACTGCCCCCAACTAATGGCCCTGTAGGCTGTAGCAAAGGCTTCTTAAGTATACATTTATATATACTTTTTGGTCCTCTTTTTATACTAATGATTCTGCTGCAATTTTCTTTAACAGCGGGACTTTCTATTTTATGCAAAATAGATGGTACGCCCAGTTTATATTTGTTGCTGACTGTTTGAATTTTCCATCTGACATGAACATCCATTAATCTATGAAGGGTTATTTGCACTTAGATACCCAAATCACACCATTATTTAACTTTTTTATACCCCCAAAGTTTTTTTTTCCTTTTAGGTTGCTGTTTTGCTCAAAAATATCCAGAGTTTCACAACACAAAGAAGATACCCTAAAATGAGTTAACAGGGGTGTGATGAAATTTAACGATGTCAATTATGAATAAGAGTGTTTCTAATAATAGGATGAGAAAGTGCACCTTTTAAGTTATATTGGTGGCTTTAGTTGAGGATACAACAGAGTGGTTAATAGTCTAGGACTCTAGATGGGTCGGACATTTGCAGCAGACTAATAGTTGCACAAGGTAGGAGTGATGGTAGGACCATAATAGATAGATAGATGGATAAGGGCTCTATCTAGCAATCAACTCAAATGGAAATCAATTGCGGCAGGTAACAAAGGATATAATACTTATTCACATAACAGGAGATGACCAATGAAACAAGTATTCATGTAAATATGAACTAATTATAAGATTTGGAGTAAGAATATCTTCTCGTTTCAGGAATCTAACAAACATGCGTACAACCATATTTTTTGAGATGTTTCTGTTGATATGTGTATACGTATGTAGTCAAAATTTAACATTAGCATCTTGATCAATGTTATTTAAACTGTGAACATCTTTCATATGAAAGTGCCTAACATTTAGCTGTAGGGTGAAAATCCTTTCAACAGTTGTGCCTAAGTATAGTAGGGTGAAAATCTTTCATATGTATGTAGTCAAAATTTAACATTAGTATCTGGGTCAATGTTATCTAAACCATGGACATCTTTCATATGAAAGTGCCTAGCATTTATCTGTAGGTGAAAATCCTTTCAACACTTGTGCCTACGTATAGTAGTGGCATGAATCGTCCTCAGCCTAAGTAAACTATGTTTATCACATAAAACATGTATACCTACGGAACTTCAAACTTTAGCGTATGCACTTGATATGATGACTAGACTAGCTCATTGAATTACTTTCTCCAACACTTCCACTTCCTGATTTTAAGGGGTATTTGGCAAATTGAGAGTGAATTGAAAGTGTGAAATTTACTTTTTTTTTTGCAAATGACTTTAAATCATGCAAGTGAAATACAGTGTTTGCTTGAAAAAAATAGATCATTGTTGAAAGTGCAAAAGTTAAGGTGATGCGGTAAAATATGATTTATTAATAAATTAATAAAAATATATTTAATTAGAAGTGGTTCCCATTACTTCACTTTCATATGACTTAACCACTTTTTTAGGGAAAGGAAAAATTGAATTAAATCCTATGTGGCATGTTTTTTTTACATTTCACTTTCACAATTATTTTCATGTAAACAAATGACTTGAGTGTTAGAGGTGAGTCACTTTCTCTTTCAATTTACATGCAAACGGACACTCCCTTATTAGTCAGTGCTGCAAGTCAAGTAAAACCCTAAAATAGAGTTTTGGCCATGTCATCTTAACTACTGTGCTCTCTTGTTTCCCGTATAGCAGATTCCACCAACACGTGCAAGATCACCAAAGCTTGGACGCCATAAACCATCCACTGCTATTGCTAACAGTTCTCCCGAAGGTAGCATCTCATCTCCCAGAACAAATCCTATGAAGTTGAACGGAGGTCTAACAAATGGCACAGGTGGCTCAATAGCTATAAAGAAACCTTCTCAGAAATTAAGGGCTTCAACTTCTGAGACAAAACCCCTCAGTTCAAAACCTAAAGTCTCGAACCAAAAGCAAAAAACTGGTAAACCTCGAGTAGAAGGAATCAGCGATAAGACCACGAACGAAGACATGCTTCCTAAAGAAACCGCTAGAAACGAAGCCCATTCTTCAGAGAGAGCAGTAGAAGGCCATACTGAGGCTGTTCTCAACTCCGCTGAATCTGGAGTTGCTCCAATTGAAGTTCCTGAGGTCCCCAATGTGGTTACTGAGGCTTCGAATGAAGAATGAAGTTCACTGAGAAGATTGAAAGATTGAGATTTGAGTCTCTTGTGCTATTGGCAACATTTGTGAATAGGCAATGGTGTGTGCCTCTTAAACGTGTATTGCTTCTTTCGTCATGCATATCATTGTTGTTGAGGTAGAAAGATTCTTTCCTACATTTCTGTTGGATCTTGTTGAGTATGTAATGTAAATTGCATGTTCTGTCTTGAGATTTTTTTTGTTTCCTCGTTCAACACCGTTTTTGTATCATGTATTTTGAAGCTGCGAAAATAACCCAGTCTTGTTTGTGTACAAGTTACAGAAACCTTTCCGGTTCTCAGCAATGTTATTTTGTTGCCATCTTTCGATAGTGTTTCCTAATGCTTTGTGCTCGTGCACCTTTCGATGTGTATCAGTTTACCATCTTTAAGTTTTTGCAAGTCCTTGCTGATTTTCGATGTTATGATGTTTGCGAGTACTGGAGGTACTCTTGAGAAATCTTTCAAACTATCATCAGTTTTGTCACTTTTTGCAGTTTATGTTGGGAGAAAATCCTATTGAGGGCCCTCTATAGAAAGTCATAGAGGCAGGAGGAGGATGTAGTCATCTGGTCTACTAAGATTTTGACGAATGGGTCAATGTCAATCATGTGAAAATTACAGTTAATGCTGTTAGGGTTTCTTTCCTTCTTTTTCTTAAATGATGAAACCATAAAGTTAAAAGGGGGTTTTCTCATAACTTCTAAGTTTAAGGGGTGTTTTATGATATTTTGAAAGTTACGAGAGCTTATCTAGTCGTCCACAAGTCAAGTGGGGCATTTCTGATAGGGTTAATTTCACAAACCCGTGTGCAATTTGGGCATCGCTGCACATAATCCCCTTGAAATTTGTTTATCTCACATAACCCCCTAAACTAGGTGTGAAATTTGTTTATCTCACATAATCCCCTTGAAATTAGTTTATCTCACATCGTCCACTTGAACTTTAGTTTATCTTACCTGCCCCCACGCATGTGATTTGTAAATAACTAAAATATCTGAGTGAGAAATTTCCAGACTTTGTCACCTATCATTTATAGGCAACATACTCCTTCCTATAAAGTCAGTGTTTTTTTTCCTCTCAAAAAAATGATAGTTATTTGCTAAGTATAAACAGGGGGGGTTAGATGAGATAAACTAAAGTTCAGGGTGGTTTTGTGAGATAAAAAAGTTCAGGGCAGGTGTGTGAGATAAACAAAGTTTGTAGAGCTTTTGTGCAACACCCCCAAAGCTCAGGGGGGTTCTGTAAAATTAAACCGTTGATTTTTAACCTATGCTTCCCACAACTCGTCGGTCCCGATCTGAACCGGACTCAAGCAGTTTTAAGCGACCAAGGAACTCTCTCTCTCTCTCTGAAAAACCAAGAAGACACCAGTAAACGCGGGTGCTACGATTCAATCCGACACGAGATCCGAAACGATCCGCGATCCGATACGATCCGTCGATGCAGTGATGAGAGGGTCCAAGATCTCGTCGTCGTCGTCGTCTTCGTCTTCTTTGCTTCAGCAGCCGACGGCCGTCCTCCTCCTCGGCGCCGCCTTAGTCTTCACCGTCATCCTCGTCTCCATCCAGTCCTCCCTCTTCACCCGTAAGTTTGCTTACTAACTCGAAACATCAAAAATCTGAAACGACTTGGCCCCCTAATTCTTGACTCTCGACCTCTGTAGGAAACCGCAGCAGCTCTGATCTCAACAGCGAAGATGTGCGGATCCTGTCGCATTTCCAATCTCGAGTTCAGCAATGCGTGGTATGTTCTCATGATCTGGTTTCATGTTTTGGGGAAGTTACTTCAGATCTCTTGGTTGTAAAGTAGATCTGTCGGTTTTAGGACAATTTCATTTTAAAAAAGAAATTTCCTTTTCTTTTAATTCCGGCGGACTGTAAAAGGTTATAAAGAGGAAGCTCAACAATGATGTTATCTGTAACACTCTACTTTGATGAACTTACGTAGTAGCCCCTAAACGAATCAAACAATAAGCTTCATGGAAAATCCCATTTTAAAATCTCAAATTTAGCGCGTGTGCGCGCACGTACACAATTTTTTTTTTTTTTGATGTAACATTTGTGTTGAAAATAAACAGTTGAATTTAGCTAGAAAGTTAGAGGAAAGGAGTATCTGCGAGAATTTTTATATGTCAGATATGGTATGTAGCAGTCGGTGTTGATGTTTAATCTCAAAATTTAACCTTCAATCCAAATTTTCGTAAGCTAAATTAGATCTTTACCTCTACGACAAATTGATGTTGACTTATTCTTCTTACTTCAAGAGAGGGAGAGAGTAATGAAGAGAAGGGCTGAAGCCTGAAGGAGATGTAACATATTAATCCAATTAGTTTAAAAGCAAAGTAATCAAACAAATTGTGTAAGCCATTGTCTATTGAGTGAATTATCATCCCTAAGTGACGTTAAAGAACATTGCTTCCTGCAGTAATTAGAAAAGATATAATTTGTTTGTTTCCTATTACTTGAAAAGAGGAAGAGAGTGATGACAAGGACAGGGTGGATGAGATTGAACTGATGCCATAAAATGGTTCTCCAAACCTTAAATGTAAAAAAGCAGTAAAGCATGGAAATCAAGCAAAAAAGTTATGTCAAAGCAGTAATAGACATTGATTCCTGTTGTAATTAAAGAACATACAAGTTGTGTGTTTACTCTCAGTTTTAACTGTGATGTTTCTTAATTTTGGATTCGATGGCTGACCTTGAACTGTTTCAGGCAAACAGAGGACTCGGTCTGACTGCAGATATCATTGATCACTGCAAATTGGTGCTCAAATTTCCACCTGGCACAAACAGTACCTGGGTCAAGCACTGCTCCATGCTTTTGTTCCATGGTTTTAGCTTCTTATTTTCTCTTTCGCATTTGTATAAGAAGTTACTTTGTAATTGATATTATTTCTCTAATCTTGATGTCATCTTCTTTCTCTACAGTATAATGCACAGTTTAAAATTTTTGAGCCGCTAGAATACCATTATGATGTTTGTGAGGCCATCCTATTGTGGGAACAGGTTAGTTTTATTTTAGATGATAAGTATTTTGCTAAAATTAAATCTGATGCTAAAATTGCTGAAATTCCCAGTACCGCAATATGACAACAGTCTTAACAAGAGAATATCTAGATGTCAGACCAGATGGATGGTTAGACTATGCTGCAAAGAGGATTGCGCAGTTGTAAGATATTAAGCTATCAAGTTTCATAATTGTTCTCATATTTGTTTTGATGTTCAGCTGATGCATGTGACATATCAATGACTAAACAAATCTCTTATTTGGGTTCTAGAGGTGCAGATAAATGCTACAATCGTTCCTTGTGTGAGGAGCATCTTAATATGATTTTACCATCAAAGCCTCCTTTCCATCCCCGGCAGTTTAGAACTTGTGCAGTTGTGGGAAACTCAGGAGACCTCCTAAAGACAGAATTCGGACAAGAGATTGATGAACATGATGCTGTATTTCGAGATAATGAAGCTCCGGTAAATGAGGTAACTTTCTGTAATTCTTGTCTGAAGTTACTGTTGCACAATTGTGAGTATATTTGCAATATTCTTGCCTATATAAAAGAATAAGAATCCTATGCTGAAATCTGAATTGCTGACACAAAATCTCCAATTAGACATCCTCGAACAACGTGGGTGTTAGTGGTTTAGGACTTCTAGGTAAGTTCAACAATTGGCCAAGAATCCTAAGTTTAAGGATTAAAGAGGGACTAGGATTTTGGGACCAAAAGTTTGGTTCTTCTGAAATTCGAACTATAATTCTTAAATTAGATTAGGATTTGAATAATTTCACTGGATCATGAAATTGTTGTGTTAAATGGTCGAAAAGAAGAAAACAAAGGAAAATAACTCTAGAAAGATACTACGTTCTTAAGGCATGAGTTCAGCTTGATTAGCAGCTAAATTTATGGTCTTAAAACATTGACTTGGACAAAACATAGAACTTCGTGGAACCACTCTACTAAAATAGCCTGATTTCTTGCCTGAGTCAAGCCCTGATTTAGTCCTACCCGGAACCACAAATAAAATAAGTCTTGAACTCATTACTATCCTGCAGTTATGAGAATCATTTTTTCTGTCAAGTAATTACCAAGTGTTGGTGATTTTACAGAAATATGCTAAATATGTGGGCCTGAAAAGGGACTTTCGTCTTGTGGTAAGAGGTGCTGCTCGTAATATGGCTGCTATTCTTAATGGATCTGGTAAGTTCAGATTCTTATGGATATATATATTCATTGTTTTCCATTATGCTGTGGCAAATTTTTGTACCATCGACCTATAAGCTTATCCTGATAAGGATGAAGAACTGGTAAGTTTATGACAAAATGCATAGCAGCTTTTACAATACTGAATTAAACAATTCATTCATTGCAGATGATGAGGTGCTCATAATTAAAAGTGTGACCCATAGAGATTTTAATGCAATGATAAAGGTAAAGATCTAATAATTTAATTGCATTTGTGAATTTTCTCATAACTTTTCTCCTTGGCATATTATTATTGGAAGATGTTTATATGTCATTTAGTCATATGTGTCAAGAGTTGGGTGAAGTTTAATCTTGTAAAATACCTGGTGATACAGGAGCTTCCAAATCCTGTGTATTTATTCCAAGGCATAGTGTTACGGAGGGGGGCTAAAGGAACTGGAATGAAGTCCATAGAGCTAGCACTTTCCATGTGCGACATCGTGAACATATATGGTTTCACTGTGGATCCTGGCTATACAGAATGGTTAGTTTACACTCATCAGCTCAGATGCTTGATTCTTAGAAGTCAACTGTTACTTTTATTTTGGAAAACTCATTTTAGATCACGTGGAAGAAGTTATAGAGGGGTCTCCTTCGAATGATAAGAAAGTTTCCATGTGCAAATACTCACTTGTATCTTCTCCATTTTATACCCTAGTGCGTCAAGTTAGCACTTGGATATCTAGGGCACTTATAATGGATAGAATTTCCCTGTCAACAGATAATCAACCTTCTTGGGACTATTTTCAAACTTATAGCATGAAAAAAGAATTATCAAATTGATAAATGAAGATGGCCAAATGCTTTTTATGTGTATATTCATAAAAAAATTTGATAAAGACATTTAAAAGGGAAACAACAGGAATATATCTTCACATTCAGCATGCGAAAGCATCAATTAGTTTACATGTTATTCCATGGTTGACAATCCGGTATGGAGTTATAAGGAGCAAATTAACATGGATAATTTGATCCAAATATGCTCCATTTTCTTAATGCTGATGTATCCCGCATCGCATCCGATGTCCATTTGTTTAAATATGGATATGGATATGATAGTGGTAGAAATATCCTGGATATCCAAATACGAAACCAAATATACTGTATCTATCCTACTGCCATATACATTTTGAGTAGAGGATTTCTGTGATTTAGTATCTTGATTAAAAGAAGGGAATACATTTTAGCATAAGAGGAGAACATCAATTTTTTAGGTGCAACTCATTTTTCTTTCTTTATTTGTCTAGTTCTATCATCAACATTTGACTAGTATCTGAGTCCAATCCGAATCTGGATTCAGCCTTTAATCAACTTTGATCACCATAATATTCATTTTGCATAGGTGCCTCTTAAAAGAAATAAATGTGAAAATGATAATACTTTTATCTGCTCCATCCGAAAGCACCTCTAGGTCATAACTTGTAAGGGACTTGATAGCGTCATTGTTGGTTAGTTTAAGATGTACATAAATTCTTTGATTGACTAATCTTCTCTTCAGTGCGTGCACTGCGGACATAATTTATTGGCTAAACAATGGTTACTAAAGCTGGATTCTAGTTCAAAACAAATATTTCAGACTGAAGAAATGTGTCCCATATCCCTGTTGCAAAATCAACTGTGTAGGCTGTACTATTAATGTCATGTTTTGTCAACTGTCATCGGCTTCAGAAACTGATCCCCTCAATGAGGGTGAAAAAACAAAGAAGGCCTGAAGAAATATTTTAACTACCCACATTTGAACTTCCAATTTTTAAAGTTATCTGAACCTTGAATATTTGCTAAGAACTCAATACTTAACCATTTATGTCTGTCTTAAGAAACTATAGGATATTTGATGGTATTCCTAGTTGCATATTTAGTATTTACAAAGCGCAGATATCATCTTCGGTTCAAATGAATTCTTTCATTCTCTCAACTTCAAATCTGTTCAGTAATTTCTGAATTCTGATGATTAATATATAATCTATACAGGACACGCTACTTCTCCACCCCAAGGAAAGGACACAATCCATTACAAGGCAGGGCTTATTATCAGCTTCTGGAGTGCCTGGGTGTAAGATAACTCTCAATCTGCATCTCTTTCAAAGTCTCATCTCTATTTATCGATGTTTCTATCTGAATTTGCTGTTGTAGGTTATTAGGATCCATTCTCCAATGAGAGCCGAGAGGAAACAAGACTGGTCTGATGTGCCCAGCAGAGAAGTCATCAGGAATGCTCATGCTGCTGCTTTGAGATTAAAGAAAAGCTCGTCGAGTGAAGCTAATGACTTGGGACCCTTTGTCAGCTGTAAGGTATGGGGTACTGCAAGCAGCAGTGGACCCATCTCAGGATCTTCGGATATGAGCGAAACTCGAAAAAGTTCCAACTATAACAAATGGGAAGTGATGCCCTTTGAGAGCTTAAGAAGGGAAGCACAGGAACACTACTTTCAAATGGGTGGTGTTTCTATGTACAAGATGGATGGAAACAAATTGGATGATCTTGTTTGCGTGAGACATCCAATGCCATCAGAGAAGATTGATCAATAGAAATGCATGTTCCTCTTTGCATTGAGAAATTATTTTCGATGCTCGGAAAGAAGAGAGAAGGGTGGATTAACGGCGGCGTATTCATTGTTTGTACCAACATGAGGGACCTATTATCAGGAAAGTCTGTGTTTCAGGTATCAACGTCAATCGATCTTATAATGCGATGGTTTTAAGAGGGCGCTATAAAACGATATTTGTTATTTGTTTTTTTGGCTTTTTGCGGGGTTATATACGAGGATTATGACCCCTGTCTGTATTGTTTTGACATCATAATGATACAGATAAGGTGATTTTCCGTATATCATTTAGCGAATATATTCTTCTAGGCGTCTGGTCTTTTGCATTTTCAACTTGTAGGGTATCTGAACTTCGATAGCGTGTTTCCACCTATCGGTTATGTTCCCTCTTGTTTTCTCGTCTCCCTTAGGACGTACGATGCGTATATTCTCACGCATCATTCAAGTCCTGGAGAAAATCTAAAAACCTAGCCTTCAAGAAATACCACGCGATGCACGCCCTACCAAAAAGGGTCGGCATCTGTGGTGGTACTTGGCAATTCGATCATTTTTTGTGGTTGATCTCTCTCACGCCCATCCATCTCATAAGGAACTATGCCTTCGATACAGCAGATGATGCGCTCGGATCGTGCACGGTCCAAATATACGAAGCACCAGGTGCGAGAATTTGGCAGCACCGATGGCTTGGACCGCACTACCATGCAGGTGCAGCACGAAGTCATAACAAGGATCCGGCCCATCTTAAACCGATTGCCTGATACAATAGTCCTATTGCACTGATGCAGTATTGACTGATATTGTTTTTTAATCGCGCTGATTAAGAATTGATAGCACAAAACATGTCACGATCTATTTCCCCCATATATAATTCTATCTAGAAAAACCTGCCCCGAAAAACTTTGTTTTCTCACAGCTTTGCACATAAACTATCATGCTCATGTTTACCTCAAAACACAATCATGGGATCAGCCATGAAAACCAAAGGTACTGCAACTTGTGTAAAGAAAATAAGGATATCAGCACAAAGTAAGATGCTAGCACATAGTTAGATAACAATGAACCAGTTTCTGAACGCAGGGAAATCTCAAATAAACATGTTTTATCTTAAGTCATATTCATGCATACGTAGAAGTTATACCATATAAGTATTCTTATGTTTATAAGTTGCTTATCAACAGATATACATAAAGGGAAAAGAAAAAGGGAATGCATATAGTCCAACTAAATCTCTTTCAAGTTCTGTAGTTTCTTCTCGCCTTTTCTTTCCACACCATATAACTCAAGTCGGAAGAGAGTGCATGGAGAGCATGCGACTTCTACAACTGCATCTTGGAATTTCACCCCTGAATATCAGAACCATAGTAAATGTCAGTTTGCGGCGTAATTGCAAATAAAGATTTATGAGCAAAAACTAGCATTACAAAAGATCACATGGAAAAAGTATAGTTAAAAAAAACTGCAAGAATTCAATTTTAATCTGAGTTTAAAAAAAAAAAACTGCAAGAATTCAATTTTAAACTGGGTTGCAAGCTTATCCAAAACTACTCAAGTAACAAGTATTGGTAGACAATACCACTTGGTAGACTTGCCCATCATATACACTAATAAATCATTAGTGATTAGCATTTTTTTAATCTTTAGAAATGAACCAATTATTTTCAAAAAAAAATTATGATCTCCATATACAGAACCATAGCAATTTAACTAGCGTCCTTTCTCGGCAAATACACATAAATAACAAGAAAGATTCAGCTACCTGTCAAAACAGCGACCTAGACGCATTGAAATGGTGATAATCATAAATAAATGAAATGATACTGCGCCGATAAACTTAACTGAACAGGAAATTGAGAAAAGCTGACACTCCGAAAGTACCCTCGACACAGACATGTACATTAGAATATTCCATGAGCAAAGTTCATACAGTTAGAACCACCATCCCTAATAAACAGTTGTTTAAGAAATTTATCCCAGCCTAGGCAAGTGACCATCTGAAATCCTAAAGTTTCTTATGCCAATGTAGGTATGCGCTAGTGGTGCAAACACAGGCAAAAGTTAAATGGGCATGTTTAATACTCAATGCATCGAAATGTGCCCCAACTACTTGAGTCCCGCTCCATAGCTGCCTCTAACGAAGTGGAAACAAATATTTAGTCATGAGTTTTTTTTTCATTTTACATAATATTTAATTTAGTTTATCTAACTTCCGGAAAATAGATCAAAGGCTCATAGCCTAGTGCAAGCAGGACTTGAACCCCAAAGGTCTTGACCTCTTGCACACTGCAAAGAGGCCTAACCACTGTGCTGCAACAAAACTTGTAAGATAAATTCAGGTTCAATGTCTTTAGATTACTCCTAAGAACTGTGAGAAACCCAACATTTTATCTTGATAGTTGACACATCCATTGAGAAGCAAGAATAGTCATTAAGCTTGTAACCAAAAGTGTGTCATAGTCCATCATTTGTAATCTGACACTAGTCAACAACATATAAGCTTCATCAATAACCAACTAAAATGGAAATAAAAAATTAAGTTGCAAGTTTTCTTATTATTATAGTTTGATGTCCAAATTAAAAAAAATATATAGGATTGTGGTTGGATTGTGAAAAGTATTCTGCTCAAGTCAACTGTCACTTTTTTTTGTGCGCGCGCGATCTGTATGAAAGTTGCTCATGGAATATTCTAATGTAC
>BQKN01005596.1:0-10172 GCA_022839385.1 Asparagus kiusianus | reverse complement strand
AACCTAGGGTTGAATTCAAGGAAAAAACAGGGGAAAAGCAGCGAAAGAACAGCTCACGTGAGGCCAGAGTCGCCGACTTTAAAGGAGGAGATTCGTGCAGTTTTCATGCTGACTGTGAGAGGGTTTTAGCATCCCTTTGAGTGATGAATTGAGAGATAGTTTGAGGATTTTATTTGTGAGATCTTTTGTGATTGTAAACCCTATTTGTATTCTCTTTCTCTTTAGTAGTAGATCTCCCCCCTCCTTGCCCCGTAGACGTAGGCAATTTGCCGAACTACGTAAAATTAGTTTGTCTCGCTGTTTGTGTGATTTGTAATAGCTTATTTAGGTTCCCTCGACAGGTCAGTCTTAGAACTGATGAGAGGAAGAGTTGATATCCCATTTTGTTAAGATATTTTGCTTATGGTTCTTGTTTCCTTGATAAAACGAGAATTCCTATTGTGATCTTACTCTCTTGTTGTTGCGCCGAGGTGTTGCCGAAATTTTCGCTGTGCATAACAGGATGAAAAAAGGTAACTTCTCCTTTCCATTACGAGCAATTTAGCAATATAATTTCTCCTCCATTTTCAACATTTTAGTAATCTGATTGAGTTTATGACCAAACAACAATTTCTGAGTTTATAACCAAACATCTGATAATTAAATGAAGCTAATTGAAATTACAGATTCGTAAGGGATGGGATCAGATTTTGTGCAAAATTATCTAAAAAAGGCATAAAGAAGTAATCTTTAGCAATTAGTATAAATTAAAAATCAAGAATAATTGTAACTTTTAGCTTCAACTTACATTTTGATAACTCGAGAGGGAAAACAGTCGAGGGAGGAGTAAAGAACGATCTTCAAGGGACAACGAGCTTCAAGGGGTGACGAGCTTCGAGGGAGGAGTCGACGATGATATTTGAGGGACGACGAGCTTTGAGGGAGGAGTAAACGACAAGATTCGAGAAAGAACAATGAAAATCCTAGCCCTAGAACCCACTTGGAGTCGGATTTGAAGGAGGAGAGAGGAGCTGATCTACTTGGAGTCAGTTCTTAAGGAGAAGGCTGATAGAAGCAAAGGAGAAAAGTGAGAACCCTCCTAGCCTTATTAGAACCCGTAGCATTTGTAAATAAAAATTTATATAATATCTGCAATAAGTTCAATTAATAGGAGTATCAAATCGAACATTTAATGAACTATCGAACATACATTTGGTTAAATTCTATTAAAAAGTTATTGAATCGAATAGTTAATAAACTATTGAATCAAACATACCTTCGGTTAAATTCTATTCAGTTATAAGCCAAACACTGAAAATTATTTGTTTAGTACTAAATGAACTATTGAATCGAACTTGATTGAATATCTGAACGAATAATAACTGAACTGTTTATTAATTATTCGGTTCACTTCCACCACTATACTTCATATCTAAACCAGAATACTTTATTTTGGTAACATATTCAATATTTACAGAAAATCTTTTAGAAACCGTGTAAAAAAATACTAGTTCCTATTAATTTAAGTAGGGGCTACCTAATACCTAAAGGCTATGTTAGGGTAGAGTACTATTATATGTTAATAACTCTTTATCTTTAAAGGTATAATAGTGGAGCGTTTGGTTAAAAACTTTAGAGGGGATTGGCCCGAATTACTTAGTCAGTTAAATTGAAATAATCCGGACTTCTCGGGCAAAACAAAGGGAGAATAGGGGTATTATTATAGTACATGAACTATTTCTCACCTGAAATTAGATCAAAAAGGCTTTCTTGCCCTTTAATACACAATTTCTTCTCCCTCCTGCTTGGACTCTCAAATTTAATTAATCTCTACCAAAATTCATTCAACCAACTGTTCCAATAGAAGTTGCACTCGTAAATAGATAAGTCACATCAACATTCATAAAATGCTATAAAGCTAATGGTTTCTAGCAGATTGCTTTCTTCTTCTTTTTTTTTCTTCCTCGTGTATTGTTTTGCTGACTTATCCTCATCATTATAATTTATTTATTAAAAAGTTAATAATATTATAGCGATTATACTATTGTAAAGTATATTATTATATCATTATTATATTATTATTTATTATCAATAACTTTTTTATTATTTTTATTAGTTTATTTATATTTTATTATTATTTATTTATTATATAATACATTATTAACATATTAAATATTGGTATTTAATATGTTACTATATTATTATATAATATATTTTATTTATTATATTTTTATATTATTTAATAAATATTACTAATAGATGGCGACCACAGTGGGAGAAACCGTTTCCTCAACCGAAATGGTGGTAGCGCAATTCGACGAAATCGCAGTTGGGGCAACCGTGAAGTCCCTCGTGATCGAGTTCGACCAAGCCAAGTATGAAGAATACTTGTCGGCCTCCTCCTCTAGTGGCAATGCGTCCCGCAAACATCATAGAGTTGTATGTGTAGCCTAACCCTAAGTGGTCGAGGCATCCACGCCTGAGGACTCTACCCGAGCCATGAAATGGGGTCCTATCTTCCCTAAATCAATCAAGACCGGGCGAAAGACTGCTAGATTGGTCGTTAAACGATCCTCGCAGGCCCGTGTTCGAGAGGAGACACTTGCTCGCCTTAGCGCGAACCACCCTGTTATAGTTCGCGTAGAGGCCCCTCTCTCCAGGAGGGCCCTCCAGTGGAGACAACAGGCTCTCGCCCGACAAAAGGCCCGAGCCTCACCTCTTATGACAGCCTGAATTACTACTCAGGCCTGAAGAATGCCAAGCGGAGAGACAACCCTCCCATTGTTGATGGATTCAACAAATCGGGAGAGCCCTCGCGCACAGGCGGGTTTCTCTCTGATCGAAACACTTCTTGCTTTGGCGAGCCTAGTGCTTCTGGCGAGCCTAGTGCTTCTGGCGAGCCTAGCAAGCTAAACACGCGTACCGATGCAGGCGGGTTTCGTTTCTCATGTCACATCCCTGATTCAAGGAAAATGCCCAAGTTAAGCGGGTCTGCATGAGCAAGCGAGCCAGAGAAGACAGGCGAGCCCTACCAGGTCCGCTTCACGGGCGAGCCTCACATGCGAGAAAGTCTTAACAACAAAGGCAAGGCAACAGGCGAACCCTGCCAAACTAGTTTGAACATGCAGACAGTTGAAGCTCGCCAATTGGTTAGAGCTCGTCCGTACACAGGAACTCGCTTGTCAAGGCATTCTCGCCTGAATTTGACACTTAGTGATTACACGCATTGTACTCGGGAGAGTTCATTCGAACCTCACGCGCACACCCATGTGTCCGACCCATCTTACTCTGGGGGTTGTCACCAATGACCCACAAGAGATCTCCGGGACCATCTAGCCCGCAAGTGCACTATTCATGAGGCAAATCCTCAGTGCCACTGCGAGAGGCTCATCCAAGTGGTACTTACCGACTGCCAGCGTGTGAGAACATCAAGGCCCTCGGTGTTCGAGAGACTTGCTCAACAGCCCCTTGGAACTGAACCTTCTCGCTGGAGACGTAATCGTCGAAAAAGGCGAGCTGGCGACGACTTAGAGCTCCCGTCGGCTATAGTCAACGTGATGGGGAAAGGTAAAGCTACGTGCCCGGAGTCCTCAGACTCAGACTTCTTTGTGGGATTGATCTGCTCGCTGGATCAACACGAGCGCGAAGGAATATTATTGTGCACGCGTACCCGAACGGGGGCCGCCATCCCACTCAACTACGCGCTCTTGGCGCCTCCGTCCGACTATGAGGATGAGGTTTGCGCAGCAGTGGCTACATCCTAAACCTCAAACTCGATGTAGGGAGAATGAGCGAGCGTACACATGGCTGAATCCACGGATGATCGAACGATCACTAAAACGTTTGAAGAACATCAGGCTACCATTGAGTCCATAAAAGAAATATCGGAGCAACTTATGAGCAAAAAGAAAAAGAAGTAAAGAGCTACGTGCACCCCGCAGAAGCCGGTAGGGAATAAGGAGTGGGGGCCTACTCCTAATCACACAACGGAATAAGAGGATAACATTGATCCACAGTCAGATCATTCTTCCAAATCATCGGCAGGGACGTCGCGCACTGAGGGTACTACCCAAGATAAGAGGCTCGACGAGTTCCAAAGCCAACTCAACGCCTTGAAGCTCCAACAGAACATGAACAAGCTGGGGGTGGTCAGGCCATACCCGAACGAATGGGATACGATTCCTTACCCAGCAACGTTCAAGCCTATAAGCTTGGTACAGTTCGATGGCAAGGGATCCCCTCGCAGCACATCAACTACTTCATATCTCAAACCAGATTCCTCACGAGAAACTATGCTATCCTCACTCGACTATTCATCAGCACCCTTAAGGGGTGGCTTTCGAGTAGTTCCGAAGTTAGAATCAGACTCTATCACCTCATGGGCCGACGCGGAGAGACTCTTCTTGGCCCGCTTCTTCGACGATGACACAGAAGTATTGATGGACACCCTGCTTGCTAAAAAGCAAAGGAAATCAGAGTCGGTCAACGACTTCGTAAAGAGATTCAGGAACAATTCAGTTAGTTGCCGGGACCAAGTCTCTAAGGCTACCCTAATCGAGATGTGCCGCAACAATCTCTTGATCAACATCCTGCCCAAAGTCAGCATGATGGAAACCTGGACCTAGAAAGAACTTGTTCGCTAAGGTGAGCAGGTGGAAAACATGATCAAGAGGCTGGAGGCCAAAGAACCCCACCCCAAACGGGGAGTTTCAGAACCAAGTGCACCCAGAAACCCACCTCGATCAAGAGGAAATGAAATCATGGCTGTTGATTCCGCTCCGGCTCCCAAACCAACCCAGCGACAGAAAAATAAGCCGTTTGAACAACGTCCCCCAATGCAATATGACTTCAGAGAAGACCAGGTGGTAGCTACTTTCAACACTCTTGATAATTATATTTTATTATAATTTTATATCCTCATTATCTATTTTATATGAATAAATATACCCCTAATAATTATTTTTATCTTTAATTGTAGGTTAATGAAGAATAAATCCCAAAAATCCTATATCTCAACAAAAACCTATTGATTTAATAAAGAAAACAAGTGTGAAGCCCAAAAACCTAAGAGCCAAAAGGCTAAAGTACAATACAAGAGGAATTCTGGGACATCAACCAGAAAGGGGTGAATATCGATGCCAGCATCGATAGTGGCATCGATGCTAGCATCGATGCCCATATCGATGCCAGCATCGATACCTCTATCGATGCTGGTATCGATACCATCAGCAGGCAGTTACGAATCTAAGGCTGAAATTCATGGTTTTTGGATAAGATTTTGATCCAAGGGCTCTCATTCACTGATGTTTACTATAAATAGGGATAGATAGTGAGGGGTTAGGGGTGTGAAATTTTTTGTAACTCTTTTTGGAGAGGAGGGTCACTCTTAATTGAGAAGGTCTTCCAAATTTGTAACTTTTATTACGATTAATAAAATAATTTTTTTACTACTTTAAATATTTTTTCTTTTTGTTGGATGATGAAGATGGAGATGAAGAATTATTTAAAGGTTTGCATTTTTTTTATTTTTCTCTTTTATTTCTTTTTTATTACTTATTAGTTTAGATTTATTTCTATGCTTGTAGTTAGATTTTATTTCCTTGTTAAATAGCTAAGAGGCTAGAACCCTCTTACCTTAGATTTATTTCATGCTTATAGATTAGATTTATTTTCTTGTATTTAATCTTACAATTTATTTTAGATTTTTTAATTTATTTTGTAGTTAGATTTTAATTTCTTACACTATTCACCTTGACGCTAGAACCCTCTTGGGTTTAGTTTTTCTTTTTATTTATTTTTATTTTTTTGATTTGCCTTTAGGCTAGAACTCTCTAGGGAATCACCCTTTTCTAAAAAATGGGTTCAATTTTAGATTACTCATATCTTTAATTGAATCCATCATCTTTACTTTCTTAAATTTTCTTTTTATTCTTAATTTTTCTTTTTGATTCTTGATTTTATTCATCTCTCCTTGTTGATCACATTTAATTTTTTTTCACTTCCACTCTTAAATATATTCATATATACAATCATTTTCATTCTCTCCATCTCTCCACAATCACACTTATTCTGCACTCCTATTTGTCACGCACACAACATAAGAACCAATTTATATTTTTTCCTACAAAACACCTTCCTCATGGGATCAATAACTTTTTATACTATAACTTGACACGGCTGTGCACTTACAATATTTTTGGTACATGTTTATGCCACATCAAGTTTTTGGTACCGTTACCGAGGAGGATGCTTAAGTAGGATCTTATTTAATTTGGTTCTTTAATTTGTGTATTTTTGTGAAAGAACTACTTGAAGATTAAAGATCAAGGATTGGAGATTAAGGAATTAGAGATTCGCTTGTGGTAAGTCTTCTTCCTAATATTTTTAATTCCACACTTTTAGTTAGTTTTTCACAATTAGAGACAATTAGGACTTAAATAAAAATTATTTTGTCGACCATAATAAAATTTACCCTTCACTTTGATATTTACTAACAATATAATAAATCCAAATAATTTTCTCCCTTCTCATTTGTTTGATTATTAACCCTAATTAAAAAAATAATTCTTTTTACCATCCTTTTTAGTTGCTTTTAATTCATAGGGTTGCATTTTATATATTAGTAGGAATTCACCAAGTGATTTGAGCATCTTGATTTGACACATACTTGAAAATATTCTTAAGGGCAAAACCCCCTAATCAAGATAAGATGAGAGATTTCATCACCCTTACCTTAGCGCAAAAATCACAAATTCCTCACTATACAACCCAAGTCTAATAAAACTCATTAGATGTTGGCCCTAAGGACTCGAGCTCAATGAGGAATAAAGATTCCTTAAGTGAACCGGTTTAAGTTTTCTTGGATTAGTTGGTGTCTAAGGCAAGGTTTAGGGGTTGCGTAAGTGCTCCGTAAGGAACAAGGTACTTAATCGATCTTTGATCAACCTCTGTTCCTACCCTTACCTGACTAACTAACCGAGTAAAACTTTTATCTTTTCACTTAAGGAGTTTTTGGTTAGGAGCTGGTCTAGCTGAGTTAGGCTTAACCCTAGAGTTAGAGTGATTAAAAAGTAATTGATTTATTTATTTATTTTAGTTAGGTTTTTTCCTTCTTCCTTTTTCTTCTAAAAAAACAAAAAAAAAAGCTAATTTTTTTCTCTTTATAAAAAAGTATAAAAAGAAATTGTGTTAGGTGCATGCAAACGTGGATTAAGGATTATGCACATCGACAAATTTATTTTGAACAAATGGCTAATCTACATGTTTTTTAAAATTTATGTTAACCAATAGGAATGAAATCCCCAATAAAGCTTGAGAGTTTTTAGAGAGCCTATCCGAGAGAACCATGCACTGAGATGATAAGGCTAACGTTGCATTTCAGTACTCTGTGAATGATCCATTTTTTCAACCTACAACGCAGGTTGGGAAAATTACCCAAACTTTACATGGAATCAAAACTACACTCCCTTTTCAACCCAACATTTTACTAGGGGAAACATAGTTCCTTTCAGTTCTCAACCTAATTTTCAACAACCAAATCTTTCATATCAATCTCTTCATCATCAAGCTATAAATCACACTCCTCTTGATACATATCATGATGGATGTCTTAATATTTTGGAAAAAGGTTTTGAAATCATAATTAAGGCCTCCACACTAGCCACAGATATGTTAACTCAAACATCCTACATGATGAACTCCTTTATACAATCAACCGAACTCATACTTAACTCTAACACTCAAGCCATAGCTAGATTAGAAACCTACATTGATCAACTAGCTAGTGCCAAAAGTGAAGGAGAAATTCTGAGTTAACCTGTGGTCGATCCTAAGGATACTCAAATGAATGCACTACAGTTAGGAAAATAGATTGATAATCAGGAAAGAACACCTTTAAGCCAAATTCTTGTTCTAATTCATTCTCCTTCTGATAACTCAATTCAGGAAAGACCAGAGGAAGAAGAAGAAGAGTCAGATCCAAGTTTTGAGAAAATTTTCGGTGAGGAACTAAAAATATTAGGAGAAGTGATGCGGCATAATTATGTACCAAAATTACAAGTGCACAATTGATCAAGTTATAGTATAAAAATATCAAACCCACGAGGAAGGTGATTTTAAGAGATTATTAGAATTGGTTCTTATGTTGTGTGCGTGACAAAATAAGATTAAAGAATAAGTGTGATTGTGATGAGTGATTGTTGTGAATATATGCAAGAGATAATAAATTGAATTTTAGAGGAGAGAAGAAAGAATCAAGGAATAAATAAAATCACAAGGCAAGAAAGAAGAATGAATAAAATCAAGAAATAAAATCAAGAATGAAAAGAAAATTCAAGAAAGTCAAGATGGATGATTCAATTAAAGATCTAAGAAATCTATAATTTAATCCACTAGCTAATCTCAATTACAAAATACAAACTATTCTCTTTTTATCATATTTCAACTTAGATTTATTAAGCATAGACTATCAAACCATTTAAGGAAAGTATAACCTATCAAATTATCATCTAATTTAAAATTACTATTCATGATCAGAACAATAACAAGATAGTAATCCTAGAATTCATAAGCATAACATATCAAACCATTTAAGATAATATATAGATTATCAAATTCTTCTTCTACCGATTAGTTCTCTAGTTGATTATCCTAACATGAATATTTTAAGTAAAAGAGAATAATTCATACAATATAAAAGAAATTAGTGCATACAATTATAAGATTTCTACAAGAATTAATTTTACATCTTAAGAAATAAAAGCAAGAAGAAAAATAACTAATTACAAAAATAAAAAGAAAAAAAAATCTAAACTATGAACAAGAAATAAATCTAAATACAAAGAATTAAAATCTAAACTATAAAATAAATTACAAAAGTTAAATGCAAGAAAATAAATCCACTCTACAAATTAAAGCGTAAAAAAAACACAAAAAAATAAATCTACAATACAAGTATGAATGTAAATCTAACTAATAAACAATAATAAAGAAATTACTAAAAAGAAATAAAAGAAAATATTAAAGAAAAGAAAACCTTCAAACTTTTCTTTATCTCCATCATCATCATCATCCAACAAAGAGAAGAAGATTTGAAGTTGAGAAATTTTTTTTATTAATTATAACAAAAGTTACAAATTTGGATGGCCTTCTCAATTAAGAGTTATCTTCCTCTCCAAATGGAGTTACAAAATTTTTCACACTCCTAACCCCTCACTCTTTACCCATATTTATAGTAAACATCAGTAAGTGAGAGCCATTAGATTAAAATCTTATCCAAAAATAACAAAATTTAGCTCTTAATTCATAACAAACTGTACGTCATATCGATAAAGGTATCGATAAGCCCATCGATAAGCGCATCGATAAGGCATCGATGCGCCCATCGATGTGCCCATAGATGCATGGTGTTCTCCAATTGTTGTCCGTAGATTCTTTCTTCCATTGGCTTGTGGGCTTGGTCTTTGGGCTTTTAGAGCTTTAGTTCTTCTTTTTAGCTTGAGCTTTTGGATAATTTGGTAATTGGATTTTTCAGTGGGCTTCTTGATTTCTCTTTTGCTTCATTTCTTCATTAAATTAAGGGCTTTTGATGAGAGATGAGATTTTGGGCTCTTATTCTGCAATTAAAGATAAAAGCTATTATTAGTGACATATTTATTCATATAAAATAGATAACGAGGGTATAAAATTATAATAAAATATAATTATCAAGAAGCAGATCAGGTTTGTCAAAATAAAAAAACTGTGTTAAACAATTGCTGCTTTGAACTGAATTTTGAAAAACTCTTTCTTGATGAACTAAGATTTTTAGAAAATAAACAACAATCAAATTTTTACACCTCAGCCCTGAATCTTGGGGTTGAGGAAAGTGTTAAATAAAAATTGGTTGTTAGAAAACAAACATTCATAAATCAAGAATCTAAGTTCAAAATGCATGACATTAATAATACCTACCTTCCATTGCCATAAAAATTATTGACCACCCCGATATGCTTGGAATTTCAACATAGTGTTAATTATATCATTTTGAATTTGTTTAAAATCTGGGGAAGAATTTTTAGCAATAAGGTAGGATTCAATATAGAACACGAGCTCTTCATGTTGAATATTTCATTCTATATTGTTTATTTTGTTTATTTCAGCATAAGAAAATCTTCTCTCATTTTAGAGTTTCTTGTTTAGTTTTGTAAAAAAAA
>BQKN01005567.1:0-11071 GCA_022839385.1 Asparagus kiusianus | reverse complement strand
ATATATATATATACTTATATGTATATACTTATATGTATATTTCATATAAATCAAAGCCCATTGCTTCTTCTTTTGGTTGTTCGGCCTTACATAGAGGACACAAGAGAAACATGAGGTCCAAAAAGCTAATAAATAAAAAAGGAAAAATTTTGAAGTCCATTCTTCGGCCCACACAGAGATCTGTTTAGAGTTATAACCTGATTTGGACTCTCATTAGTGCCCAGATGACGACACTTAGCACATCCAATGGCCATAATTAAAACCCTAAGCTACCTATAGTTAATAAATCCTATTTAGAGGCTGCTAATGACTACAGGAGGTTTGAGAACAAAGAACAGAGAAGAAAACCGCAGATATACAGGAAATCACAGCAGAATTCGCAGATTCTCCTCCTTGTGGAGGCTTTGCTCAAAAAGTCATAGAAATTCGTAGAAATCTTTGTTTTGTGATCCATCAGAAGCTGTACGAAGTAAACTCAGAGCAAGACGCTCCAATAGCAGTTTTATAGTGAGTGCTACTTCATAAAATTCTAGAACGATGCGACATCTTTGTGCAGAATACAACAGAATACACAGATCCTCCTCCTTGCACAGGCTTCGCTCAAAAATTCATAGAAATTCATAGAAGACTCCGTTTTGTGATCCGTCAAAAGTTGTACAAAGTAGATTCAGATCTGGACAATCTAGTTATAGCTTTATAGTGAGGATACTTCCAAAAATTCCAGATCGATGTGACAAAGACAATATTGAGCATCTCTAATCTTTGTTCCTTTTATTTTTATTTGTTGTCGATCTGTATTATTTTTTACACTTTTGTTTTTGAACTCTCGATCTATTATAGGTTGGTTTGCAGACTACAGGGTTGTAGTTCATAAGGATTATTAGTAGATTCATTTGACGCAGTGGCGGTAACCACCGAATCGTGCCAAGGAGGACGATTGCGTGGGTAGCTAGACTTACGGGGTGTGTAAGGGGATTGCGTAACTATTTTGCTAGTAATTATGGTTGTAGGACGTAGGAGTGGGGGCCAAAGCTGAGTATATCTATGTGTGCTTTACATTCTGCATACTATAATTGTCTATGCTTGTGATTTGATATAACTGCATGGTTGGTTGTGTGTTTGGCTAAAATTAAATTTTTATAAAGTGATCATAGCCTATTCACCCCCCTCCAGGCTATTCATCGATCCAACAAGTGGTATCAGAGCCTGGTTCAGACTCTTGATCATATTCTGATTCGAGATTAGGAAAGCCTAGAATTACCATGGACACAAATAATAGTGCTTTCGCTGAGGGACAATCAACTGTTAGGCCACCCAAATTTAACGAGATTGACTATGCTTACTGGAAGGCTAGGATGAAAATCTACTTAGCATCAGTAGACTTTGACATTTGGGATATAGTGGTTAAGGGATACAAACCACCTATTACACGCATTCAGGATATAAACATTGCGAAGCCAGAGGATAAATGGGACATGGATGATAAAAAGTTATATTCTTTAAATAATAAAGCTATGAATGCAATTATATGTGCTTTAGATTGAACTGAATTTAATCGCATATCTCATTGTTCTACTGCACAGGAAATCTAGCATACCCTGGAGGTTACACACGAGGGCACTTCACAAGTCAAGGAATCCAGGTTAGCGCTACTGAGTCATGAGTACGAGGCATTTCGAATACAGCCAAATGAGGGCATAAAGGAAATGTACACGAGATTCAGCCACATCGTGTACAACTCAAAGGCACTTGGCATGACATACACAGAAGTTGGGCTAGTAAGGAAGATCTTACGCATACTCCCAAGAAGCTTCGAGTCGAAGGTCACCGCCATCCAAGAAGCAAACGATCTCAACCACCAAAGCTTAGAAGATCTCATAGGAAACTTGATGACCCATGAGATGGAGCTCAAAGCGCATGAGATGCGAGACTCTAAAGAGAACATGGGAAAGAAGCCGCTTGCTCTAAAGGCAGATGATGACAGCGATCAAGACATTGACGAAGAGCAGGCCATGATGGTTCGGGGCTTCAGAAAGATCGTTAGAACCCCAAGGGGTAGAGCTGAAATGGCTAAGGGCCTTAATCATTATAAACTAAATTCATCAGTAAAATTTTCTGAGAATAATATAACTGAACCATTTGCGTGTTTTAATTCCAGGAAACCAGGACACATGAGAAACAATTGCCCATTACTAAAGAATTATGGAAAATAAATGATGATGACTTAGGATGATGATGGGGAAAATAATCCGGAGACGGAGGAGGTCTTCTAACATTCTGCCTGATGGGAGACGCTGACAAGAACGATAAGGAAATTAAGGTAGAATTCTATATCATGCCTGAACTTGTTTCGATTTGTGAAAATATGCATGCAGAAATAGAAAAATTTGAAGCTAACTTACAGGTAGTTCAAGATTTAAACTTTAAATTGCAAGAAGATGAATACAAGTCAACATTAAAGCTAACAAACTTGAACATAAAAATAAAAAGTTGAAGACCCTCCTTGTTAAACTCAAATAAAAACTTGCTTCACAAGAAAATAGAATTTGTGACAAATGTTCAATGGTTGAATCTGAAATCGAAGCCTCTAGAGAAACGATCAACGGATTAGATAAGAAAAAGAGAGGTTGCAAAGAGAAAAAGATGATTTGAAAACAAAACTTGTTTGTGAAAAATGCCCAACCTTTAAAAAAGAACTGGAAAAAGTTAAAGAGACATTTTTGAAAGAAAAAGAAGAATTTGAAAATCAAAAGAGAGCTTTCAAAAAACAAAAAGAAGACCTTTTGAAAGGAGAAATTCAAAATCAAAAAGCTTTTGCTAGCCGTTGCACCCTAATCGTAAATGAAAATATCTTTTTGAAATCAAAAGTCCACTATCTTTAATTAATGATACAGAAGTTCAATATTGGAAAGAAATCTTTAGACATGCTGCTAGAACATCAACTACCAATAGACGTGGATTAGGGTACAATGCTAATAAAATTGAAAAGCCAAAAAGGAAAAATATTCCCATAGAAACAACTAAGGGCACAAGTGTTTTCCCAAGATGCTCTGGTTGTGGCTTTGTGGGGCACATGTATAACAACTGTACCAATAATAACAAAAACTTAAAGTTCAAACAAATATGGGTTCCAAAAGGTACATATACTAACCCCCATGGAACTATATGGATGCCTAGGTCACATATGTCATTTTCTTCTTGTGTATAGGTCTGTTGCACGACTAAGGAACAAAAATGTGAGTGGTACTTGGATTCTGGCTACTTGAGGCACATGACAGGAAGTGAAGATAGGTTCCCTAGCCTAGTTAAACAAATAGAAGGTTGTGTGACTTTGGAAAATAATGGTAAGTGTAATGTGATCGGAAAAGGTATTATAGGTAATGACACTTTTCAGCTTCATGATGTCCTCCTAGTAGAAAACCTCAAGCATAATCTCATCTCCATTAGCCAGCTATGCGACAAAGGTATGAAACTTGTTTTCAATGTTAATTGTTGTACTATTATTGATAACGCTTCAGGTAACATTATTCTTACGACTAATAGGAAAAACAATATTTATATACTTTCCTTTGAAGAACTAACTTTGGCAAATGTCTGGTTGGCAGGGAAGAGGAATCAATCCTGTGCCATAGGAGATTGGCGCATGCATGAATGGGGTTGCTACAAAAATTGAAGAATAAACAGCTAGTTCGAGGACTCCCGCAACAAACATACATAAACGGTAAGTTAAAGGGGCATGCATGAAAGGTAAGCAAACTAGAGCCTCCTTTTTTGGTCTACAAGTAGTTACTACTAAAAGAGTCTTAGAATTAATTCATATGGACCTCTTTGGACCTACCAAAGTTACAAGCATAGTTGGAAAGAAATTTTGTTTAGTATTGGTCGATGATTACTCTCGTTTTACTTGGGTATATTTCCTAGCCAAAAAATCCGAGTCTTTTGATTACTTTAATATCTTCTATAAACAAGTTCAAAATAAAAAGGGACTTTCTATTATAAGTAGTAGGAGTGATCATGGTGGTGAGTTTGAAAACCTTGGATTTGAAAATTTTTGCATTGAAAATAGGATTCACACTAATTCTCTTCTCCTAGAACACCTGAACAAAATAGGATAGTCAAGAGAAAAAATCGAATATTAAAAGAGATGGCTAGGAGTATGCTAAGTGATTATGAATTATCTTTGTGCTTATGGGCTGAGGCAGTGAATACCGCTTGCTATGTGTGCAATCGAGTTTATTTGAGACTAATTCTAGGAAAAACACCTTATGAGTTATGGTATGGTAGGACTCCTAACATCTCCTATTTTAGAGTCTTTGGGTGCAAATGTTTTGTATTGACCACATGTGATAAATTGAGCTAAAAAGTGAAGAAGGAGTGTTCATAGGATATTCAATAAGAAGCAAAGCTTACATGATTTTTCATAAACAATCTCTTACACTTACTGAATCTATTCATGTTAAATTTGATGAATCTAATAATCCATCTTTGCCTTGCAGGATCAATGGAGATGTCGAAGGCGAAAAAGAAGAAGCCAATGCTGAAAGTTTACAGGCACCTACAGATTCAACGACTAATGATGAATCCCTGTAAAATGCTCCAAAAGAGAATTTAAGACCCGAGGACTTGAGCTACAACCCGAATCATCCACCAGAACTAGTTATCAGCGACCCAACGGTAGGTATTCATACACGTTCATCCTTTAATAATAACTTGTGTGCACTCTGTATTTATGGTGGATTTATTTTTGAAATAGAGCCAAAAGATATAGAAACTACACTTGATGGTAGTTGTTGAGTCATTGCCATGCAAGAAGAACTAAACCAGTTTGATAGAAATGAGGTTTGGACACTCATTCCTCGACCAAAGGAGTATCCTATAGTCGGTACGAAGTGGGTATTCAAAAATAAGCTGGATGATAATAGTAATGTGATTAGGAAAAAAGCTAGGTTGGTAGCCAAAGGGTATAACCAAATTGAGGTAATTGATTTTGATGAAACTTTTGCTCCAGTTGCTAGGTTAGAAGCCATTAGGATATTGCTTGCCTTTGCATCTTTTAAGGGTTTCAAACTTAAGCAAATAGATGTAAAAACTGCTTTCTTAAATGGATTTTTAAAAGAAAAGGTTTTTGTTGAGAAACCCCTAGGTTTTGAAAGTCTTAAATTTACAAATCATGGTTTTGAACTAAAAAAAAGCTTTGTATGGTCTTAAGCAAGCTCCTAGGGCTTGTTATGATCGTCTATATTCTTATCTATTGGAAAATAACTTTAAAAAAGGGTGTGCTGATAATACCTTGTTCTTTCTGTATGATCATGATGACTTATTGGTAGTACAAATCTATATGGATGATATTATTTATGGTGCTACTAATGATCTTCTTTACCAAAAGTTTGAAAAGGTTATGCAGGATGAGTTCGAAATGAGCTTGGTGGTGAGCTAAAATTTTTCTTAGGGTTTCAAGTTCGCCAAAGTGATGATGAAATCTTCATATCTCAATCAAAGAATGTGAAGAGATGCTCAAGAGATTTGGGATGGAGAACTTGAAGCCTATTGACACACCTATGAGTCCAAGCATGAAGCTCACCAATGACGAAAAAGGAACCGACTAAGATCAAAAGAAATATAGAGGTATGATCGGATCTCTTCTTTATCTTACAACCTCTAGACCCGATATCATGTTTGATGTATGTCTGTGTGCACGCTTTCAAGCAAAACCTAAGGAGTCACATGTCAAGAAGATAAAAAGAATCTTTAGGTACTTGATACACACATAGAACTTTGGTTTGTAGTACCCATCTTGTGATAGTTTTGCACTTTCTGCTTATTCTGATGCTGATTATGCGGGTAGTCACGTGGGCAGAAAAAGCACTAGTGGCACTTGTTTTATGTTGATACATTCCTTAGTTGCATGGTCAAGTCGTAAGCAGAACAGCACTGCTCTATGCACGACCGAAGCAGAATATATTGCTTTAAGCAGTTATTGTGCTCAGGTTCTGTGGATGATGCAAACGCTTTCTGATTATGACTTAACTTACACGAATGTTCCATTGAACTGTGATAGTAAAAGTGCCATTGATCTTTCAAATAATCTTGTCCATCACTCTCGTACCAAATACATAGACGTTGATACGATCGCCGTGCAAGCACCTTTGATCGCAGAATTATCAAAGGTGGGTTAAGAAGAGGATGACAGAAATACAAGAACAATTCAGTATTTGGCGAGGGAAAATATCCTCTCTAGATTATGATATGAAAAGATTACAATCCCTCTCTCACAATCTCACTAGAATCGAGAACAAACTCGCAATTCTCTCTAAACCCTAATCTCTCTTGATTAGAATCTCTTTGATTACATCTAAACCCTAATCCTTTTGATCAAGATCTCTCTTAGACCTAAAACTCTTTAGGACTACATCTGGTCTCTCACTTCCCCTTTAGAAATCCTAAACAATCCTTATTTATAGGGTTTACAACATGATGGTAATCTGGTAAATAACCAAAATCAGCTAGGATTTCCCCAAACAAAAACCAAATCAGCCTGGGAAACCCTCGATCAGTCGACTCATGATCGACTCATGCTCACCAATCGACTCATGGTCGACTCAAAACGTGCACAAACTGTGCTAACCTGCATGAGTCGACTCATGATTTCATGAGTCGACTCAGCAGAAGTATTTTGCTATCTAGAGGCGATTTCTTGAGTCGACTCATCAACCCGACAGTTGATTCATCAACCGTCAGTCGACTCATCAACCCGTCAGTCGACTCATCAGGCTGAGAACTGAAATATTTAATTCTTTGTTCTTCCGACTCGCTTCACGCTCCATCCTGTGCTCCGCCGTGTCGCTTCATACCACTATTCTCAAGATATCATGAGAATCACCTATCCTCAAGCTCCCATAAGGATCGCTAAGCTCCCGAAGCAGAGAAGAAGATACATACGTATCAGACGTTAGACATCACTTTTTGAGAGATCACGTAGCTAAAGGTAATGTTTGCGTTGAGTTCATTCCTACGGAATCTCAACTTGCCGATATCTTTACGAAACCTTTAGCTGCTAATCGATTTTGTCGTCTCCGTCTAGATGTAAGAATTATTGACAAATAATTAGTACGAAAATATGATATTTCCCCTGTACATACTCTTAGGACATTTTTATTTTCTTTGCGTGCTTGTTTTTCTTTATTTTCTTTGTGTGCTTGTTAAAAAAACCACAAAAACACACACAAAAAAAGGTGACTGAGATGGACTTTTGGATTTTTATCAAAATCATTTAAAATATGAAAATAGGAGTGTGAGACTTGAATTTTATACCATGATTGTTATTTTACATTTCTAGATTTTTATGATTTATTAGGCATATTAAATAATAGTCGTTTCATGATTCTTATATCTCCTATTTATACTTCCTCACTACGAGATAGTTTTTGATAGAATTTTAATTTCTTTTGCATGTGGTGGTACAAAGAGATTTGAATCACCAAAAGAGTTTGAATATGGTTGGCATGGGATTTAATAACATGTTTGTTGAGAGGATATGCGATGTACACCATTTAGATTAAAATAAAAGCATGTACTTTAATGAAAAGAAAAAACATAAAAAAATTTAAATTGCTTTGCATGAAAAATAGATGTGGTCTATAGGGTGTAACATAACTCAAGGATATCCGGCCTTACTAAGAATTGAAAATTTTTAGAGTCGGTGTATATATATCCATCAAATGCTACTCCATCATCATCTAAGTGTCCTTTATGGCTATGCATGGATGCGAGCATCTTGATCTCATTTTTAATGAGTTGAGAACACAATTCTTATAAAAATACATGTTTTGAATCTTATGCGGGAAAAGTGGTAGCTCGGTTAGAAATTCTTTCTTTTAAAAAACCTCATTGCAATTCTAATTAAGCTTCTATCAATTATTTATATCTCACACCCACACTTTTGTGCACATGGGGATCTTTTGATTCATGAATTGACTTCATTTGTATGTTTTGATAAATTATATGCGTCTATATGTCATCTCTTAATCATAAGTATAAAGTTTTTCTTCTCATGTGCCTATTTTTATTGTTTTATATGCTTTTGATGAAAACAAAGGGAGAGAGAGGTTAAGATTGGTGTTTTCGACATGGCTTTCGATTTGATGAACGAAAAATTATTTTACATGTGTTAAAACTTTTTTTCATAACCTAGAGCATGGTTTTAGGAGGAGCATGTCGATAGGGGGAGCCATTGGACTTATTTTTTTGACATACCTTGCTTCAGGATGACACACACTTAACACATTACACGTTAATGTAGAACCAATCTTAATTTATATTTTGTTATTATTAAAAGGGGGAGATTGTTAGGTATGACCATCTATGAACCTTGTTTGGTGATAACAAACCCGTCTGAACGTTCTGATCTGTGTGTTGAGTTGTGCATGTTACAGGTTGAAGCGATGATGGACTTATATACGTATTATATACAAGTATTTATATATGTAAATATATATTTATGTATATACATGTACTATTAATATATACTTATGCATATTTAAGTATGTATTGAGTGTTATTAATAATATATATAATATTATAAATATATATACTAAATATATAAATATATACATATACATATACTTATATGTATATTTCATACAAATCAAAGCCCATTGCTTCTTCTTTTGCTTGTTCGGCCTTACATAAAGCACACAAGAGAAACAGGAGGTCTAAGAAGCTAATAAATAAAAAAGGAAAAAATTTGAAGCCCATTCTTCGGCCCACACAGAGATCTGTTTAGAGTTATAACCCGATTTGGACTCCCATTAGTGCCCAGATGACGACACTTAGCACATCCAACGGCCATAATTAAAACCCTAAGCTGCCTATGGTTAAAAAATGCTATTTAGAGGTTGCTAATGACTGCATGAAGGTTTGAGAATGCAGAACAGAGAAGAAAAAATAGCAAATATACAGGAAATCACAGCAGAATTCGCAGATTATCCTCCTTGCGCAGGCTTCACTCAAAAATTCATAGAAATTCACAGAAATCTCCGTTTTGTGATCTGTTAGAAGCTGTGAGAAGTAGACTCAGAGCCAGACGCTCTAATAGGAGCTTTATAGTGATTGCTACTTCAGAAAATTCTAGAACGATGTGACATCTTTGTGTAGAATACAACAGAATACACAGATCCTCCTCCTTGCACAGGCTTTGCCCAAAAATTCATAGAAATTCACAGAAGACTTCGTTTAGCAATCCGTCAAAATTTGTACGAAGTAGACTCAGATTTGGACAATCTAGTTCAAATTTTATGGTGTGTGCTACTTCAGAAAATTCCAGATTGTTGCGACAAAGACAACATTGAGCATCTCTAATCTTTGTTCCTTTTTATTTTTATTCATTGTCGATCTGTATTGTTTTTTACACTTTTGTTTTTGGACTCTAGATCTGTGATAGGTTGGTTTGCGGACTACGGGGTTGTAGTTCATGAGGATTGTTAATAGATTTAGTTGACGTAGTGACGGTAACCGCCGAATCGTGCTAAGGAGGACGATTGCGGTGGATAGCTAGACTTACTGGGTGTAAGGGGATTGCGTAACTGTTTTGCTAGTAATTCTGGTTGCAAGACGTAGGCGTGTGGGCCGAACCTGGGTATATCTTTGTGTACTTTACATTCTGCATACTATAATTGCCTGTGCTTGTAATTTGATATAACTGCATGGTTGGTTGTGTGTTTGGCTAAAATTAATTTTTTATAAAGTGATCATAGCCTATTCACCCCACCTCTAGTCTATTCCTCGACCCAACAGGTGTCACCCCCCACAATCACGTGAGTGTGGGTGGCTGTCTCACGTAAAAAGGGATCACGCATAGGTGTGGTCCCCACTCATAATTCTACACCTCGGCGAAGTTGTTCGAAAACTGAGCCAATACCAAAGCAACCAAATGTACCACTTGTTGCGTCCAGTACGAAGTGGAGTAAATTCACGACAACAGACTCAATCCACAACAAGTCAGGAACTCGAAATAGTGCTCAATCAATCTTTCCCATCAAAACCAACTAATCCAGCCGGCTGCATCATAAAGAATACCTACGTATCCTCTTACCTAAGGAATCAAGCCTCATGTAGTTCACCCAAATGGCATCCAAAGGCCTCAATACCGAAGAATATTCAAAAGCTCCAAACAATGACCAAACTTAACACCTAAAACAACTTTGGTCAACATATCTGCAGGGTTGTCCTTTGTGTGGATCTTTTCCAATATGACATCACCGTCATCCAAAACATCATGAACAAAGTGGAATCTGACATCAATGTGCTTCATGCGCGCATGATAAACCTGGTTCTTTTCCAAATAGATAGCCGACATGCTATCATAATACACCCGAATGGTCTCCTGAGCAATGCCCAAGTCCTCCAACAATCCACGCAACCACAAAGCCTCCTTCACAGCTTCAGTCACTACCTTATACTCTGCCTCTGTAGTAGAGAGAGCCACTGTAGACTAAAGTGTACATCTCCAACATGCCGATGCTCCTGCCAATGTGAACACATACCCAGAAGTAGACCGGCGCTTGTCAAGATCCCTGGCATAATCTGAATCCACGTAGCTAATGCAATCCTGTCCATTCTTCTCACTATTCTAAAAAATCAAACCAACATCCACGGTGCCTTTAACATACCATAGAATCCACTTCACGGTCTCCCAATGACCCTTCACGGGGTCGTGCATGTACCTAGATACCATGCTCATGGCATGTGACAAATCTGATCTCGTACACACTATAGCATACATCAAGCTACCCACCATATTGGTATATAGAACCTTAGACATATATTATATTTACTCAACTGAAACAGGCGACATCTTAGCTGAAAGATTAAAGTGGGGAGCCAATGGAGTACTCACTACTTTGCATTTTCATCAAAGCTAAATTTCTTCAACATCTTCTGCAGATAACTCCTCTGTGTAAGCTTCAATCTCTCCTTCGCTCTGTCTCTCTCGATCTCCATCTGTAGGTGTAAATTTCTGATTTTCTCGGGAAAGGGGAGGGATTTTGTTTGTATTTATAAGAAAGCTTATTAC
>BQKN01005560.1:0-12597 GCA_022839385.1 Asparagus kiusianus | reverse complement strand
ACAATTCTTTTTACTATCCTTCTTGTTACAAAATTTCCAACGAACAAGAGGCAGTGAAGTGGATATTACGGTACCTGAAAGGAACAACGAATAAGCCACTATGTTTCAGGATTAAGGAGTTAGTGCTGCAGGGATACGTGGATGCAGACTTCGCCGGTGGTCATGATATAAGGCGGAGCACCACGGGGTATGTTTATACTTTGGCATCGACAGCAGTGAGCTGGGTCTCACGTCTGTAAAAGATTGTAATTTTATCTACAACCGAGGTTGAGTATGCCACGGTGACTGAAGCAAGCAAGGAGATAATTTGGTTGGCTGGAAGTTTGGAAGAGTTGGATCTGAACCAAGGGAGGGGAGTTCTTTGCTGTGATAGCCAGAACGCTATACACTTTGTCAATAATCCAGTTTATCATACCAGAACGAAACACGTTAATGTATGATACCATTTCATATGCTCGCTGATCGAGGACATGAAGTTACATTTAGAGAAGATTTTGGGGAGTCGAAATCCTTCGGATATGTTGAAGAAAGCAATAACCATTGACAAACTGGAGTTGTGCGCAATTTCAGTTGGTCTTCATGCGTAGGAGATGAAGGAGGAGCCACACAAGGATGATCATCGAGATCGTCGGGTTGATGATGGTTGAAGAATGGATTTTTCCAAGTAGGAGAAGATGCTTGCAAAGAAGGCAAAGTTCGGGAGAACTCATTGATGGTGGTTTGGTCTCCAAGTGGGAGATTGTTGGTCTTAAGAGTGGAGACCCAAACCTAGAATCAAAATCAACAAACACATGAAAATTCAAGACAGACCACAAGTGTGGTATGGTGCGCATCACACCCTGGTGTGACATAATGTGCCTTGTATTTTGAAGACATGCGACAGGTGTGGCGCTCGCCACACCCTGGTGTAGCAGAATCTGTCTTTGTATTCTGAAGACAGGCCACAGGTGTAGTGCGCACCACAACCGGGTGTGGCAGACTCGTTTTTAGAATCCTAATCTGTTTTGGATTGTGTTTTGATATAAATAGAAACACGTCCCTCTAGGGTTTAGGAGAGGAAAAGAACAGGAAAAGAGGGTTTTGAGGGCTCTTTGAGATCAGAAATCGTAGAGAGAGAGAGGTCAATTGCGAGCATTGTAATCTTCTTCAATTAATCAAAGAATTGTGTGGTGTGGCTCCCGAGGACGTAGGCACGTTGCCGAACATCGTTAAATCTGATATGTTCTTTCTTGTTTATTTTTCTGTAGGTTTTTATCTTTTATTTGTGGTGATTTTTCTATTTTCCTACTCTCAACACAAGATCCGGAAGGGCACTGATTCGATTTGATTGTTTCGAATCCCCAACAAAGATTGTGGTAGATATTTGTCACCGACAGACTGACAGAAAATGTAGCATTTGAAAGTTCACTTATATTTTAACAGAGAAATTTGTGAACTTCGCTGTTGAAATTGGTTACCACCAACTAACACCCTAATGTTTACCCCTTGTACGCATTACTAGTTTAATGTCATGTGTCAAATACAAGTGCATTTTATTTATCATAATAGATGCTAAAAGGTACTTTACAAAATTTAAATAAAATCTCATACTGTGCACTACAATTTAAAACTCATAAAATTGAGAACTTTATCAACTTATATGCTGATATGGTACTGGGGACGTATGCCGGCAAATGGAAGCAAATAACTGTGTGAAGACTATAAATTTGACCATCTAAGGGCACATATGCAGAATGTGTTACTCCATAGAAGGTTATTTAATTTTAAAGAATATTTTCAAAATCACGAATAGGATTCAAAATTTCGTAATGAAACAGTGACACAATGAAGAATCTAAATGCAAGATACGCATCCAAAACATAAGAGGTGTTCCATAGTATAAAGGTGTTCCATAGTAGATGCAAGACAGGGATCCTTCTTCATCAGTCTTCATAAAGTAGAAAGGAAGAATACTAAGTCATTACCACATTAAAATTTGACAGCATATATAAAGGTGTTCCATAGTATAATATAAGAAATAAAAATTATATGGAGCAACACATTCTGCGTAGTTCCAATATGTGATTTTATGTACTTAGTAAAGCCCACAGAACGAGAAAAAATGGTAGACATTACCTTGAATATTTTTAATGTAATGACATATTGATCTCCATTATATGTGGATAGGGGTCTAATTTTTTTCCCTAAGACGTATTCTGATGATTTATAAGGTACAAATCCTTTGCAGAGAAGATTGTAGCATCCGGTAGTTTGAAATCCATCAGTCTATTAAAAAAAATAACACATTAGAAACCATTTAAACTAAATATTGCATTGCACTTTTATGGTGGATAAATCGAACTATATACCGTCCAATACGCCATTAGATGTGTATCATGGTCGCCATATATTTCTGGAAATACCTGAAATTCTCACAAATTAGAAGGAAGAAAAAAATTATCATAACAATTTGATATTTACCCAACTTTTGTTTGTTTCAGTTTCAAAATCATTGTTAATTAGAACAGATATCCATTACATGGAAGATGCTAATGCTAACATTAAATAGACAATGAGAAAATAAATAAAACTCGATTATGTTGAGTTTTGGCGGTCTCTTCTTGGTGCACATTAGCAGGCGATTTTTTTTCCTGCTAACTTGCGCCCCGACCTTGTAAAAAATGGTGAAAAAAGGGGGAAACGGAAAGAAAATTCTGGAAATTGGAGTAAAAGTTTCTAATTCGAGCTCGATTCCTCCTGAAGATCACTCTGATGCTGAAGATGATGGAGTTTCTCGGATCTTATGGGTTCTACTGGACCCAAAGGAGAGAAGATGAAGGTGTCAATGATGGAATTGCTTAGATCTAACAAATTATTGGCGAATTCTCCTCAATCTCATCTCCTAAGTTGTTCGGAGTTCGTTCGCGTCACCTCTGTTAGTCTCTGAACTCTGGAATTGGTGATTGTAGTTCATCAAGAATTACTTGGGCGAACGATCATGAATTGGAGAATGAACCAACAAATCTATCCTCAAAGAATCTTTCTAATAATTCTAATAAGAATCTTGATTCTATTTCTTCAATTATGCCGGAGGCTGTTTCGATTCTAGAATCTGGTACTATTCCATTGGCTTCGGTGGAAAAATTTTCAAATGCGGTAAAATCTGCTAAGAATTTAGTTAATAATAATTCAAATGTTGGAATTCTTGGTAGTAAGGAGCTTGATTTTCCTCTTGCTTCTTCAAAAGATGTGCCTCTTCCAGATCATGTTATCAACACGAAGAAAGCTGGGTGAGTTTTTTCGCTGATAACAGGAAATCTGGTAGTGGTTTTAGTTTGAATTATGTAAAACCTGATCTATCAGATTTAGTAACGTTTAATGAGGATGAATAAAAATGAAGGAATCACTATTTGGAAATCTTCTCTTATTGAGCAAGTTTTGGGATTAAATGCAAAATTCAAGGCGATGGAATCTTATGTTCTGAAAGTTTGGGGGAGTCTGGAAATTCCTGAAGTGTCTTCTCAAAGCTGGTCTTTTTCTTTTCAAGTTTAAAAATATGGATGATATGAGGAGCATTTTGGAGTCCGGGCCTTGGTTTTTTTTGGATCCAGGCTTATTTTTTTGAAGCTTTGGACTATAGATGAAGATATAGAAAAGAGGGATGAGTGTGTGTATCCTGTGCGGATTTAATTACCAGGTTTGAAACTTAATTTGTGGAATGCCAAGAGAATTAGTAAAATTGCCAGTATTATAGGTAAGCCTATAGCTACTGATAAGCTAACGTCTACTAGACAAAGGCTTGCATATGCAAGGGTGCTAGTTGAAGTTAACATGTCCTTTTCACTTCCTGATAAAATTTATATACATGGACCTAATGGCAAGAAGTTTCTTCAGAATGTGTTTTATGAATTGAAATATAGATGGTGTGACACATGTAAAATGGTTGGTAATGAAACAAAATTTTACAGGAGGAAGTACAGAGATGGATCCCTAAAAAAACTGAGAAGCCTATTAATATAGGAGCTAGTGGCATGCTTCAGAATGCTGATACTTCTACTGTGCATGTTGTGCACGTTTAGGAGGATGAGGTCTAGTGTAAGAAGAATGAAGCTACAACACATAATGACATGATTCAGAATTCTATTCATCTTGTGCATGTTGTACATGTTCAGGAGGGGGGACACTACTAGAAGGAAATGTGGGATTGAGACAAGTGCATCAGCCTAACATTTCTGTTCTGGATACAAATAAAAACACCTCAGATCCAAAAGGTAAGGGAATATTGCAGGTGGAGGGAAACATTAGTAGTTATGGAGAAAAGGAAAATATAAGCCCAGTACAACAACTCATACATGGTGATTCCTGGGTATATGTTCAAGGGAGTAAAAATAGGAAAACCAACTCAGGCAAATTATATGAGAGCAATAGTACATGTGATCCCTCTATAATTGATAGAGGGGGTTTATTTCAATAAATTTGTCATTCTAGAATGTGAGAGGATTGAATAAATCCTCCAAGCAACATTTGGTAAGGAATCATTTATTACAATATCACCTATCCTTTTTAGCTCTCATGGAAACAAAAATAAAGGAATCTTCACTTCCTATCACTGCCAAGAAAATTGCTAGCAACTAGGAATGGATGTCAAATGTTAGGTTTCCTGAGAAAACCAGAATTCTTATCACGTGGGATCCTTGTATCTTTGATATTCATGTTATTAATAAATCAGATCAGCATGTTACTTGTTCAGTTAAGTCCTTAGATGGAAGGATAGACCGTGTTATCTCTGCCATCTATGGTTTCAACCAAATGGAAGCTACAAAAGAGTTGTGGGCTGATCTTAAAAGCATGCTTCAGAATATTGGAAATAGACCATGTCTCCTATGTGGGGATTTTAATGTCATGATAAGCAATGAAGAGAAATTGGGAGGTACAATTCTTACAGAGGCTGACACTACAGATTTTAGGAATTGCATTGAAGATTGTTCACATAATCTCTTGAAAACACAAGGGTGCTTTTTCACTTGGAATAACAAGCAAGATGCAAGCACTAGGGTCTGGAGTAGACTTGATAGAGCACTGGTAAATGATGCATGGATAAATATGTTCAACTCTAGCCATGTGGAGTTTTTGCTTCCAAGCTTCTCAGACCATTCACCAGCAATAGTATATGTGTATGATGATCGGATAAAAGGAAAAAACCTTTCAAATTCTTTAAAATGTGGACCAAACATGACATGTTTCTTCCCACAGTTTCAAAATTTTGGGAATAAAAAATCTAGGGATTCACAATGTTTTCAGTCTATACAAAACTTAAACAGTTGAAGGGTGCATTGAAGGATCTTAACAAAAAGCACTTCAACAATATCAGTGAGTAAGTACAAAGAGCTAAAATTACTCTAGAAGATGCACAACAAACTCTTCAATCTAATCCTCTAAATCCTGCACTTATTAGCCACAAGAAAGAGTGCTTCTCTACCTACAACAAGCTTCTAGATTGTGAATTATCTTTCTATAAACAGAAAGCTAGAATATCTTGGAGTGTGCATGGAGATAGATGTACCAATCATTTTCATGCAATTGCTAAAGAAAACAGGCATAATAACAGAGTGATGGTTCTATACAATAATGAAGGGAAGAGGATTACTGATGGTGATAGAATTGTTATGGAGCTTGTGTCCTTTTACAAAAACCTAATGGGCAAGGCAGTTTATTCTTCCCCACCTGACATGAACATAATAAAGTCAGGTTCCTATTTAAATGACTCTCAAATTAGGGAGCTCTCTATTCCAGTGACTAAGCTTGAAATCAGGGCAGTAGTTTTCTCCATCGATGATGATAAAGCACCAGGGCCTGATGGCTATAGTGCTTCTTTTTCCAAAGCTGCATGGCCTATAATTAGAGATGAGGTCGCTTTGGCAATAGAGGACTTCTTTAAGACTGGAAACCTTTTGAGGATTGCTAACTCAACTTCAATTACACTTATCTCAAAGGTACAATGCCTTAGAACTCCCTCGGTTTTTAGGCCTATTTCTTGCTGCAATGCTATATACAAATTTATATCAAAGATACTTGCCAATAGAAACCAACCTGTTATGGGATCTCTTGTGAGTGAGGCTCACAGTGCTTTTGTCAAAGGGAGACAGATCTCAAGTAACATTATGCTAGAACATGAATTGGTTAAAAGCTATAATAGAAAACACATCTCCCCAAGGATTATGTTGAATATTGACATTAGGAAAGCCTATGACACAATCAGTTGGAGTTTCATGAAAGATATGCTTGTGGGGCTGGGTTTCCCTAAAGTTCTTATAAATTGGATTATGGTATGCACTACATCTCCTAAATACTCAATGTCTCTAAATGGTGCATTACATGGGTACTTCAAAGGTGAGCGCGGTTTAAGACAGGGTGACCCGCTATCTCCATATCTTTCCATTTTAGGCATGGAGTATCTCTCAAGGAGTATGACCTCTTTAAAGAATGACAGGTCTTTCAATTTTTATCCTAAATGCAAAAATCCTCAAATTACTCACCTAATATTTGCGGATGATTTGTTGTTATTTGCTAAAGGAGATCTTTATTTTGTGCATAAGATGTATCAGTGTGTCAGACTGTTTAGTGAAGTTTTAGGTCTTGAAGCAAATCCTGAAAAATGCTCCATCTTCTATGGAGGTGTGGAAGATTTAGTTAAAGCAGCCATAACTAGTTTACTTGGTTTTTCTGAGGGAAATATGCCAATTAAATACCTTGGAGTTCCTCTCATTACTAAAAGGCTCTTCTACACAGATTGCAATCCTTTAATTGTTAAAATCTCAGGGCAATTACATAACTGGACAAAGCATAGGAAATTATCATACCCTGGAATATTACAAGTAATCAAAAGTGTGATTATGGGTGTGCTAATCTACTGGACATCAAACTACATATTGCCTGTCAAGGTGTTGCACAAAATCGATGAGATGTGTAGGAATTTTCTGTGGGGGAAAGCTAAAAACTCTACCAGAATTCCTCTTGTATTTTGGGAGAAGGTGTTCTTAGGGATTAAACATGGTGGTTTGGGAATTTTTTTAGCTCAAAACTAGAATTTTGCATCTGCTTTAAGGAGTATCTGGTTTATATATACTAATAAAGAATCTTTGTGGGTCAAATGGATCCATGGGAATTATCTCAAGCATAGAGACGTTTGGCAAGTGAATGCTAAACTAGGCGATTCTTGGATGTAGAAACAGTCAATCAAAACAAGGGATAAGGCTTTGGAAAAATTTGGAGGAGTTGAAAGTTTGAAGAATCTGATCAAGTCTTGTCGTTGTAACTCAAAGTTAAAGCTCTTAGTATTGTATAGAGCTCTCTCCCATGTAACCAATATTATGTCATGGCATAATACTGTTTGGGTGAGCCTAAATGTCCCGAAGCATTCTTTTATCAGTTGGTTGGCTATCCAGGATAGGCTGCAAACACATGATAGATTGTTGAAGAGAGGTATTATCAATGCAAACTCATGTAGTTTATGCTTTGGTGCTAGCATGGAATCGAGGGATCATTTGTTCTTCGAATGTACCTTTTCCTGCTATGTTTGGAACTGTGTTATAGAATGGTTGGAGTTCAAATGGAAATCGTGTAGCTGGAATCAGCTGATCGCTTGGTTAACAAGATCGAGAGGCAAAAGGGTATCAGGTGAAGCTCAAAAGATTAGCATTAACGGCCACTGTCTACTTCATTTGGCGAGAGAGGAATGCTAGGCTCTTCACTCAGCAAGCTAGCAACCCTGACCACTTAGTAAATGTTATCAAATTTGAATTTTCAACCATTTTGCTTAATAGTCCCCTATCTCCGGTTAAGGGTTGGCTGTTTTTGTTGGTTGGTGTTCTGTAAATATCTTTGAGATCTTAGTTGCCTTGTGCTGAGTATCTTGAGGTGTAAATAACTTCATAATTGGTGGTGAAATAAAGTTTTTCATTGACCAATAATAATAATAATTAAACTCGGTTCATGTTATGTGGAGAATGACACATCCTAAGCAGATTATGCCATGTAAAAGGCCAAAAAGAAAACTGATACTTCAGTTTGCTGAAAAGCTCTACTTTGGACACATGTTTTACAGTGGAAAAAAACTTTGAAAATAGAAAGTAAATCATGATAATAGTTAGTTTCTTCTAATAAGGTTAACATTTCTTTAAACAGCTCCATATTTAATGATTATAAAATAAATAATATGGTGTTTACGAAATTATGATATATTCTTTCCTACAATTGAAATGCCTTCTTAATAAGAACATAATAAAAGAATATTCAACATAAGGTTCCACATCAAAACACCATAATACTAGTACATAAATCAAAATAAAATACCATTAGAAAGAGCCAATATATACTTACGTGCCATCCTGCGCCTATAACATTGCGTGTATCAGGAGGGCCTCGGTCCCCGGTGACAAGCAAAACTCGAAACGAGCTTGATTGATTAGCACCAACATCAGGCAAGCCCCAAACATTTAGAGTGGCTTGAGCACCATGAAATTGGTCAAATTTGCCCGTTTTTTGACTTAGTATTGCATACTGAATGTAGAGAGAATTCAATAGTAATCAAGTATATTCATTTCTAAGAAGAAAGTAATAAACTTTCTATATGAACCAGGAGCTAATAAGTTAAACTAACTATTTGAAGCAGCCATAAAATCGTCATCCTATTTGTTCTCGTAAAATTTACATATTGCTTATTTGAAGAAAATAATATAACAATTAAAAAAGAACATTTCAAAAAGAAAATAATAACTCCGCCCAATCTATCTCCTGATCTTAATTTTAAAAAAACTCTATACTAATGGAGATGCACCTTAAAGAATTTTGCCAGTTTACTCCTATTCTTTTATTATATAAAGTATAAAAACTACTCAGGTCAACAACCAATAATACTTGGAATATAAAATGGAGTAGAAAAGAAAGAACATAAGTGTTCATCTCTTGAATGTTCGAGTTCAGAATGATTATAGGAAGTCTTTTTAGGTTTCACATGTTTAAAACAGTGAATTGTCTTTTTTTCCTTTGAGATTAAAATTGTTACATCAACTATTATAAATATCAAAAATAAAAGCGAATGTGAAGAGGGGCAAAAATACCTTATTCTGAATGGTGCATGTTTGTTTAATACGCTCTTAAGAATACTGCGTGTTGATTTTGCATGAGATTGTATTTAATTAAATATCAAACTTTAAAGAGGTACCCAATAGTCTTTATTCAAAGTGAAAATATGTTATACTTCTTAAGTTTTTATTTCATGTGCACTACTTACACTCCCCAACCTTCGTAAAAACTCTGCTCGGATCTTTTCCCTTTGCAATGACTATGGATGAATTTTGGTTACAGATCAAATAAGTCAAAAGAAGAACTAAAGTCATGGGGAATCTTGAAAAGATGTCCTCCCTCAAATCCAACCATAATAGTATGAAATAGTGGGGTATTTTTCTTCCTTTTCTTACTTTGCGATCGTGGAGAAATGTCTATCAGAGATTCAAACTTAGACTCTACCATAACTTAGCAAACAAATAGCTACTTGTTGTTTCATCGATTAATTCATAAAATATAAAAGAAATAAGGAAGACGACGTACATCATTAACTTGCGTTGGATCTTTCTTCAGTGGGAAGTCATAAAGTAGTGAATCCCCCGCAGATCTTTCAATATTTTGTGACCCATAAGCAAGTTTTCTAATACGTTGTTCTTCAATTGATAAATGTAGAGTTTCATTTGACAAAGCTTTTCTGCTGTCCAAATTTGAGATGGACCCATTCTATATAACAAAGGCCCATAAAGGAGTATTATGAGCTACACATGAAAAAAAGAAAAAGCAAAGTTGAAGAGTATTTAAATGCAATACTAAGTTCAATATATATTTAGACCATAATAGAATATGATGAGAATGATTGATGTGAAGTTCTACGCCTTGTCAATCATCATCAGTATTTAATAAAATATGCAGGTCTCTAGTAAAGTTATCTTCGACCTCATGTGATTACCATTCTTCAGGCCGTTAATAATAAAAGCTTAAAAAAGAAAACTATCATATTTGTGTAACGTTTTCATATGCATTGTGCACCCCCAAAGGTCTATATGTTTATAGCTTGAATTGTATGTTTGGATGGTATTTACTACAATTAAATGAGACAAATAGTTGTGTACTAGCAATCGTGTACATTCTCTAGCATTTATGCAAACATCTTCACTAATTTTTATGGAAAAAGCAAAACCATAAACATACAAAGAATTATCCAAACGTAATAAGAATAGTGTAGTACGTTTCTCTCTTTAATTAAGGTGCGTTAGTTGCTTATGAAGATATGTTTTTGATCTAAAAACATTATACCTATTATGGAACATGTTAAGTTTTTGTCTCTTCTAATTCTTTATTTTAGATAGAATTAAGCATGAAATATTTTCATTATAGATCCGTAAATTTGCGCTTCCATAAAGTATATCAACTTATCATGGAAGAATGCACTAGTAAGTTCATAAAAAAATGTGACATATACCACATACATATGCGTAGGAAAAGGGGGAAACACATACACACATAATGTACAAAGATAAAATGTGACATATATACCATTACCCACAACAAATTTTGTCATATAAAGATTCAAAAACCATTCTACGATAGCTGGAAAACTTACTATTTTGCTAAGCAAAAGAGAGAGAGGCAATATATAGATAAAGCCAGGGAAACTATAAGAACCCATTGGTACAAATTATAATGTGTATGAATCCAAAACATATTTATAAAGGAGATCCATGTCCTTCCATTTTTTCTAAGCACCAAAGCTTGCGTAAGATGGTATTCAATTAAGTATTTAGCAAAAAATGAAGCATTACCATTTCAACCCCACATTTATTTGCATTAATTCAGTCCATTTTTCCATCAAAACCAGAATCCTTTATTTTGAGAAAGTATCTAAGCATTCATTTTACTTCTTAAAATACAATATAATGAGGTAATGCATCTATCGGTCCATACATGGACAACTAATCCAATTTTCACCTAAAGGTTCTCATGAAATTAAAACTTACAATAAATTAAAAATATTTAAAAAACCGTTTTTTACTATCACTATACCGTTTTTACATTTTTCATGTTTTTACCTTCACCACTTTCATTTCTTTAGTAATTTTCTATTTTATTTTTATCATGTTCACATCATATTAATTTGTGTACTTTGAAGATGCTTAAATCATTATTTCAAAATCTAAAACTGACTAGTACACGATTTCAGTTTCCGATATGATTTTTTCTTTTTACACAGATACGGTTCTAGATACAGTTTCGAATTCATTAATCAGCCTCAACTAGTAGATACATATCCGGATGTTCATTTTTAAAAAAATATATAAATAACAATAAATACAATTGTCATGTGTTTCTTTAGATCCTTAATTACCTAAATAAAGTAACTAATGTTACAATTTTATTGTACTTATTAACCAAGGAAAATATGTGTTATTGTTGCAAGAAGGTAAAGATGAATTGAAGAAAAGGAATTTAATTATTATAATTGATAGATGATTCTAAGCTTGATCACAGCCCCTTAATCTTTCCCTGTAAAATAGACATCATGTCTATATTTCAGATCCTACAAATTAGCCAGCATGCCTTCTATTTCAGATCCTAAAAAATAGCAAATGTGCTGGCTGTTAGAGCTTAAATCATGGGATTTATTTCCATTTATAATATATCACATCTGTATATATATTGATGTTATGAATCAATACAATTTATCAAAAGAAAACCATATTCTTTTCAATATTGTTTATTTTCTTTTTGGTATTAGAGCCATACAAGAGCACACTAAACCTTCTCTTGTTGAGCCATGTCTTCCCAAAACACATATCCCTTTCCCTCCAACATCAACATTACCAATTTTGCCACACTCAAACACAATGAAAATAATTATTTGTTGTGGAAAACACAAGTAACGTCTCTGGTTGAATCTCAGGACTTACTTGGTTTTCTAAATGGTGAAAAAGTTGCTCCTCCAGCCATAAATGATGTAGGTACATAGAAGAAGCCAACAAACCCAGCTTATGTTTCTAGGGTTCACACTGACCGACTGGTAAAATCATTGGTCATCGGGACTCTCTCAAAAGATGTTCTTGGCCTTGCCATAGGGTTGTCAACAGCAGCCTAGATATGGAATGCTTTAACCAAGTATTTTTTTAGGTCACATGTTTATGAGTCTATTGTCTAATCTATTTTTGATGATTAACAAACAATTCCTAACATTATTTTTTAGTATTTGTGTGTTTGCTTGACAATCTTCCTAGTTGGAGGTTGGTTGAAGTTACACTTTAACGATAACATCCTATTGGAGTTTGGCGAAAATTGGAATGAAGCCTTTGTCATTCAAGTCAAAGACTCAATATCGCGCTTCATCTCTACTACCAAGATCAAACTTCATGAAGATTCTTAGCTTGGGTGTAGTGTTTGTTAGTTTAGGTATTTTACTTTATGTGTTTATACTTAAAGCTCAAACCATACACATAAACATTATTTTGTTTTTACCGCTTTCATTGTTTATTCACCTTGTTAAAGGATTTTTGAATATCTTTGTGGATAAGTTTAGACATA
>BQKN01005548.1:0-21276 GCA_022839385.1 Asparagus kiusianus | reverse complement strand
GTAACCCTAGTTGTATCCTCTTGATTTCTATTAGTGAAAACTCCCCCTTCCTTCCCCCGTGGACGTAGGCATCTCGCCGAACCACGTAAATCTGGTGTTTGTGATTGTTTGTGCTATTATTGGTTGTTGGTTTATCTTTTCTCGGTGATTGGTTTGGTTTCTCGTGGCACAACAGATGCTTACTAGTAGGACTGGAATCAAATGAAATGAATGTTGAAATGTTCACATTTATATTTGTTTAAAGTGTTCGAATTTGAATTCATTTCTTTCAATACCGGATTCGAATTTCTTTCTATTGTTCCAAATTTGGATATGATTTTTAATTGTCCAAGTATTTATCAAATATGAAACTAAATTTCACTTGAATTTTTTATGGTAAGTAAGAAAATCTTATTACCACTAGCAAATGAGAACAGAACTGTTAATATGTACGAGGTTATGTCATCCTCCAAAACATGAGGATGCACCAGCTCAACAAAAAAAGAAACCTTTCCAACCTAATTCAGCTTAATTATCAACTCCAAGAGATGGGCAAAATTCAAAACGCATTACAAATTCCTGCGTTTAGAAACAAAAACCAGTTCAATTTTCAATGCCGAGCACCAATCACGGTTTGTTTTAGTATCCTGTAGCCTTGAGATCTTGCTACAAATAATTTTTGATGTCAAGTTGTATCATCAGGATACATGAATCTTCCGCTGTACGTTAGCTGCTTCTGCTGGAAAAACAAAGTGTTTTTCATGATCTACAAGTGATATATACAAGCTGCTGCTGAAGCTTTCTTAATTGAAGACCATTAATTTTGCTTCCCATTTTTGTCTCGTCCAATCAAGAGCATCACTCCCTCTTCTTCGCATAAAATGAACTTGAACAAAATTCATAACTGAAGACCACACATTGAAGTAGAAAAAAAAAAGAACAAATGGTTGACTCTAGATTCAGGTTGCAATCCACAAATAGGACACAACTCATTCCCTATAATGCCAAATCTCTTCAGTTTAGTTCTTGTAGGAAGTTTATCTAGGCAAACTATCCAAAATATGAAAGCATGTTTTTGATATAATATAACTACTCCAAACCAATTTTGTCCAAGCCTTCTTTTCAACAGGATTGATAAGTAAAGAGTAAGCTGGTGATGTGCTGAAATAAGTATTCTCTCCTTTCCAGTAAATGTCTGAGCATCCACTCGTAAGTCTTAATTAGGATCTTTTTGAACTGCCATGAAAACTGTTATCTAGCTTCAATATTCTAGAAATCGTAGGTTTTAATGTATTTTCCATGAATCCGCTTAACCCACATTGAGTCTTGCTTGAGCACAAATGCCCAGCTATGTTTGAGCAAAAGAATGAGAATGCTACCGCAAAAAATCTGCATACTATACAAAACTGATTTGATTAACTGTAGTCTGTACCAGCAAAAGATAGGAGCCTTGATGTTCTAAGTGATTCCCTTAGGGAGTGTTACTTGTTCAGGATTGTTTAGTAATACTAGCATTGTTGTCTAAGAATCCCACATTCTAGTATTCTGATTAAGACTAGGAGTTTTTTGTTAAAGTCTTCGACTTTTAAGAACGATTTTTAAGCTTTTGATTGGATTCTTGGACTAAATGTTAAGCAACTATTAACAAGCATAACTACTATCTTATTAAGTTATTAAGAAAATATAATTATTATTTAATTAGTAATTTTCTATAATTATAATTTTAAGATTAAAATTTACTTGTAAGTTGTATATTTAAATATGTAAACATTAAATATAATAGAACAATTTGTCAAACATTCACTATAAATATAGAACTATTTAATATGGAATATTTGATACTTTATTATTAATATATGAATTAATTATATTTAATACTACGAATTTCTATATTTCTTATCTACTAGTTAAATAAATATTAAATATATAAATAGTATATTTACTACATTATTTATATATTATGATAATTAATTAATATGTTTTATATTAAATATATTAAACTATTAAATGTATAATATTAAAATAAGGATAGAAATGATTAATAATAATAAAATATTAAAGAGTATAAAATGTTAAGGAATATTTCATTTTAAATGTATTAAATATATTTAAAGAATCTGATTAAAAAGTATTAAAATTAAATATATTAAATAATTAAAATGAATATTTAAATCATTTAATATTTTCTTAGATAATTTTTTAAATATTATTTATATTTACATATTCACTATTTTTCTTATCTAATATTTTCTTATATCCATGTACTTAATATTAATATGAAATATCTAAATAGTGTTATAAATTTAAGATATTCTAAATAATAAATATATTTAATATTAAACTAAATAAATTATATTAAGTGATTAAATATGATTAAATAATATTAAGTATAAAAATTATCAATTAATATTTGTAATTACATATATTTCAATATTTAAAATTGAATATGTTTGATATTTATTAAATAAGTGTATAATATTTAATATTAACTAGAAATGTTTGGTAAGTATAATTAGTTTGTTAAAATTATGCCTTAGAACCATCTGATTGTTCAAATCAGCCAATGGATCATCAATGGTCAACCAGAGATCATCAATGGTTACTCCGAATTTTGATGGGTTACAGTGAACAATAGGAGAAAAAAAACTGGATTTTGAACCATCGATTGCTTGCAGGAGATTATCGACGGTTGTGTTTGACCATCGATGGTTACAACGCAAATTGCAGTTTTGTATGATTTAATCTCAGCCATTCGTTTTTCTTTTGGTCTCTAACTCCTATCAAGTTTTGGATACTTATTTTCTGATCTAGTTTTGTCTCCTATATATATTAACATAGAGAGAATTTAGATTTAGGGTTTGGAGTGAGGATTAAAGAATAAGAGTTTGAGGGTTTAGGCTTTTGCCTTGTTTTTGTACTCTTTTCTCTTTTGATAGTGGAATTTTTTCGATGCCTCTACCATGGATGTAACCCAAATTAGGTGAACCATATAAATCTATGTGTTTGCGATTGCTTGTCGTCTATTCTCATGCTTGTTCTTCGTAATTATTTCTGCCTTATTGTGCACTTGTATTAACAATCTGGTATCAAAACCTCGGTTGCGATTTTTTTTGTATGCAAAGAAGATGTCTGTGAAATACAAGATTAAGAAGTTCAACTATAATGCATCACACCCCGAGTCTGTTGGCACGTGTAAGTCATGTGACCCACTGAGTGTAATGCGTTGTTTGGCTCAATTCACTGCCAAAATCGACTAACCGATGTTACACTTGAGTCTTATACTTACCTATTTAAGCCACTAAAATTTTTACTTATTTTTCAAAGTAGGACTATCTACACTTGGGGCATCACAATCACCCCACCTTATAAAGACGACGTCCTTATCACGTCATGATAATTGGCACATTCCAATATCGCTACATGATGTGAACTCTAGAGATGACTCCTATGGCCTCTAGAGGTGGCTCCCACCACCCTCACCTATTGTAGCACTTAGTCTCGCATAGTACTTAGCTCTATATTTACGGTTACCAACTGTTCTGATACTATTTGTCACTCTCCGGACCCGCAGGCCCTTTGGCACGTACAAGTAGTGGGACCCACCGAGTGTAACGTGTTATTTAGCTCAATTCATTGCTAAAATCAACTAACCGGTGTTACGTTTGAGTCTTAAGCTTACCTATTAAAGCCACTAATTTTTTCACTCATTTCCCGACGTGGGAATATTCACACATGGGGCATCACATAATGTCACTTTCGGTCTTTGGCAAGTGAAGATGCGGGCTATTCTTATTCAACAAGGATTACAGATAGCTTTATTTGGAAAAGATAAGTTGCCGGCATCGATGATAGATGATGAAACAGATGGATGAAAATGCATTAACTTTAATGCGATTGTGTTTGTCAAATAAGGTTCTTCGAGAAGTCATTCATGAGAAGACCGCAGCAAGCCTATAGCTCAAATTGAAATATCTTTACATGATAAAAACCCTTACCAACTGACTGCACTTGAAACAAAGATTGTTTATGCTCCGCATGATAGATAGTATTTCTATTAAATCATATTTTGATGAATTCAATTATATTATCATGAATTTGGAGAATGCAGATGTAAAGGTAGAAGATGAAGATCATGCTTTGTTATTGTTATGTTCGCTACTACCCCGTTATAAGCACTTTACGAAAACTATAATATATGGAAGAGAATATATCTCGATAGAAGATGTGAAATCATATTTATCCTCAAAAGAGTTGATGGATAAGGAGTTGACCGAATCCAGTGATGATAAAGTTGAAGCCCTACGTGTTCAAGGTAGAAATATAAATCATGGTTCTAACAATAAAAATAAGTCAATATCAAAGTCAAAAACTAAGAGTAAATTATATAACTATTCCAAGCAGAAAGGCCATGTCTTGAATGAGCGATAGAAGCTTTAAAATAAAAAAAAGAAGAAAAAACAGGTCAAAGAAGACTTTGCGGAGGCTAGTGTTATTGTAGATGATTCCAATAGTTTTGTTTTCTTGACTACAAATTCAGATAGATCTAAGGATCATTGAATCTTAGACTCTGGTTGTACTTATCATATGTGCTCCAATATAAATTAGTTTTCTACCTACAAATTAGTTAAAGGTGGAGTTGTCTTTATTGGAAACGATTCTAATTGTAAAGTAATTGGGTTTGGTGCAATTAAAGTTAGAATGCATGATGTATTATGAGGACATTATCAGATGTATTATGAGGACATTTCAGATGTTCATCATGCTCTAGATTTGATAAAGAATCTCATCTCTCTCGGCACCCTTGAAACTAACTTGTGCAAATATTTAGTTAAATGTGGAGTTTTGACATTTTCCAGATGTGCTCTAGCTATCATGAAAGAAAAAAGGTCAGAAAATCTCTACATCTTGTAGGGAAACACAATTACATTTATTGCTTCAGTTATTATACCATCATTATCAAAGACCAACGCCATTAAGTTATGACATATGAGATTGGGTCATATGAACTAGAGGGGCGTGACTATACTCAGTAAGAGGGGACTCCTTTGTGGTCAGAGTATAAGAAAAATAGATTTTTGTGAGCATTGGTTCTTGGCAAGCAAAAGCTTGTTAGTTTTAGTATAGTTGTGCATAGAATCAAATACACTTTGGATTATATTCATTCTGATTTGTGGGGTCCCTCATGTGCTCCTTCGAAGGGTGGTGCTAGGTACATGTTAACGTTCATCAATGACTACTTAAAAAAAGTTTGGGTGTACATTCTAAAATGCAAGGATGAAGTGTTCAAGCATTTTAAGCAATGAAAGGCATTGATTGAGAAGTAAACTTATAGAAAAATTAAGAGGCTTAGAATCGATAATGGATTGGAAATTTTCTCTATGGAGTTTGCTGAATTTTGCAGGGATGAGGGTATAGTGAGACATCAGACCATGCAATACTCACCATAGCAAAATGGTATTGCAGAATGGATGAATATGATTTTTCTTGAGAGAGCTCGTTGCATATTGTTGAATGTCGATTTGTCAAATTTTTTTGGGATGAAGCATTGTCTACGACATGTTATTCAGTGAATCCCTCTCCATCCACATCCATTGATTGCAAGACACCAGAAAAGGTTTGGTCTAGCCATCCTGCTGATTATTTTAATTTGAGAGTATTTGGTTGTCCTGCATATGTACATGTAGATTAAGGCAAATTAGAATCTAGATCTAAACAATGCATTTTTATTGGTTATGCATTTGGAGTGAAGTGATATAGGTTGTGGTGCCCTGATCCTAAATCATCAAAATTTATGATTGAGAAAAATATAATATTTCTAAGTCTACTATATTACTTCTGAAAGAAGATACTGTTATTTTTCCTTCTGATGCAGGTACTATACATAAAAGTACCAGAGGGAAGGTCGAGTTAAAGATCGATTCTCATAGTTCAACTCAACAACTAGTTATTGGTTTGCCTGAAAGGGATGAGGAAGCAAAAATTACAGCAGAAGATGATACTTATAGTATTGAAAAAATTATAGGAGAGAGAGTGACAAATCCACCTATAAGATATACAGATTCAACCATTGCAAATGTATTGTCAGCAGCTCAAGAGATAGGTGATGTAGAAGAACCGAGCAGTTTTTCAGAAGCCACTTCATCACATGATTCTGCAAATTGGTTGATTGCTATGAATGAAGATATTAAATTTCTTCACAAGAATCAAACTTGGGATCTAGTAGAACCTCCAAAAGGACTAAGAATCATTGGTTGTAATAGGTATTCAAGAAAAAGGAAGGCATTACAGGTGTCTTAAATGTAAGATATAAGGCTGGGCCAGTTGCAAAAGGCTACAGTCAGGTTGAAGGTATGGACAACGATAATATTTTCTCGCCTGTTGTTAAGCAAACCTCCGTTTGCATTCTATTATCACTGATTGCAGTACATGATTTGGAGTTAGAGCAATTAGATGTCAAAATAGCTTTTTTGTATGGTGAACTTGAAGAGCAGATTTTCATGTAAGAACTTGAAAGCTTTGTAATTGAAGGAAAAGAAGATCGTGTTTGTTTGTTGAAGAAATATTTATAAGGATTGAAGCAATCTCCTCTTCAATGGTACAAAAATTTTGATTCCTTCATGATCAATCATGGGTTCATTGGGAGAAATATGACGCATGTGTTTACTTTAGAAGATTGAATGATGATTCTTTTATTTATATGATGTTGTATGTCGATTATATGTTGATCTTAGTTAAGGATAAACTAGGTTGAGCAGCCTAAAGATTCTACTTGGTGAAAATTTTTAGATAGAAGACTCGGGATCTACAAAGAAAATTCGTAGAAACTTTTAGAGATAGGAACTAAAAGAAGTTGTGGTTGTCACAAAAAAGCTACATTGAGAAAGTCCTCGATCGTTTCTATGTGAATAATTCAAAGTAGGGTACCACTCCTCTTACAACTCACTTCAAGTTATAAACATTATTATCACCCAACACAGATGAGGATCGTGACTGCATGTCTCAGATACCTTATGCGAGTGCAGTTGGCAGCGTCATGTTTGCTATGGTTTGTACTCAACCAGATCTTTCACAAGCAGACGATGTTGTTAATAAGTATATGGAAAATCCCAGAAAAGAGCACAGATGTAGGCTGTCTAAAAATTATAATAGATAGCTGATCCCCATCAAGCTTCAACAACAAAGGTTACAATCAGATGACTTTCATATCAACAATGAAAGCTACAAACAGAGGACTTTTCACATAGATCGAGAAGAGTTACAAATCAACAACACTTCCGACAGCTGATGAAAACTCTATTCCGTAGCCTTCATAACCAATTGTGAGAGTTACAATCTGACGACTTTCACACCCCATAACAAGCAAAGATCAATGGACGAGGTTACAAGCCAATAACCTCTCCCAAACACAGAGTCCACCTCTGCGTTTCTCAAACTCAAAACGAACGTGGCGTGTGCATTTTTTAGCAGACATTTAACTCTGCAACGCAGAGTTAAAACACAAAACGCACACAGACTGTGTGTTCTTTAGTAAGCACCCAACCTTGCGTCTCAAACTCAAGACGCAGAGTTGAGATTCAGCACACAAACGACCTGTGCGTCTCTAATTTCCAGAACACATGTGGCCTGTGCGTTTCCAATCTCTAGCAGAGATTTAACTCTGCGTCTCAAGTCTTAGATGCAGAGTTAAGGCCCAGAATGCCCATTTAGGTGTTTGACTTGTTCAAACACAAGCTGAACAGCCTCACAACCGTTTATCCCACGTTCTGAGGGATTTTTGCCCATTTAGGAGTGGATATAGGGGTTAGTTACACCCCATATCCCCCTATAAATAACCGCATTACTCAACTGAGTAAGGGGTTAATAAGTTTTGGCAGCAAAACCGCACAGGGTTGGAGATTTAGAGATCAAAACCGCATAAGGTTGGGCGGAGAGGGCAAATTTTCTGAAGATCAAGGAACTGCTAGGCAGTTAGTAAATCAAATCTTAGAGAATCCCTTCACCAACGGCAGATCTACTTGGCTATTAACCGAATTTTCGGTTCTAACAACTCTGTGACAGAGTTTCAACTCACTCTGAGTTCTTAAACTCGTTAAGAGTTCTTAATTTAACTTGCAACGCAAGCTAATTACTCTAATCGATTAGTCGGTTTTTCAACAACTCTTTTCAGAGTTTTCAACTCGTTCTGAGTTTCTTAAACTTGTTAAGAGTTCTAAACTGGATTCATCATACAAGTCAATCGTTCTCGTGAGATAGTACGGTCAGATCGTCAACGGAGAGCGAATTCGACGCGAGCATTCGAAGGAGGCACTCCATCGCTACCAAGAAGAACCCAGTTTTAAACAAAGGTGAGAATCAAATTCATTCTCCTCTCTTTTGTAATCGGAATCCAAATTATAATTGAAATCGAAGAAATACAAATCAAATTTTCTTTCATTCTTTTACTACAAATTTTCCCACAAACCAAAGATGGCGACTCCGCTGGGGACTAGCTTCTCGGATGAAGAAGTGGTGGCGCAATCCGACGTCCACCTCATGGGAACCACCGTCGAAACTCTCGTCGTAGAGTTCGACCAAGCCAAATACGAGGAGGCCCTCTCCTCTGGGTCGCTTAGCCCTAAATCTAGGTGCGATACCCGTAAGATCTCTAAGGATATCGTAACTACTACTGAGACGCCAAAGAAAGCCCTCTCCTTTGGCCAAGACCTTAAACTCGCTCTGCGAGTTGAAGATTCCACACCCGCATCAACATAGCGTGTAATAGGTTGTAAGAGGCCTATGATGGAGGAACATCCAACCAACGCCGACGACGCTGCGACCAAGGCGTTGAAACAAGCCAAGAAAAATGGTGCTCAACGAAGAAGAAGATCCATACGGCGAGCATACTTACGGAATAGCCGAGCTATCGCCCAACGCGAAGATTGCGTTTCTGAGCCTTTGCCCGAACTGTGCGCTTCTGCTCCAGAACGCACACTTCGTGGCAATGAACTTGATTATGAACCTCGGGTAATCCAACTGAAACGCGACCCTCGGTGGCACGTTGTTCAATCTAGACGCATACCTCAGGGGTGCGTTTCAAAATCAAAACGTGACCTTCAAAGGCACGTTCAATCATCTAAACGCACACCTCAAGTGTGCGTTCAATCAAAACAAGACCCGCAGGGGTCTGTTCAATCACCCAAATGCACACCTCAAGTGTGCGTTCAATCAAAACAAGACCCACAGGTGTCTGTTTAATCACCCAAATGCACACCGCCAGTGTGCGTTCGATCAAAACACGACCCTCAGGGGTATGCTTTATCACTAAAACGCACACCACAAGTGTGTGTTCAATCAGAACAAGACCCACAGGGGTCTGTTTCATCAGTTCAACACAGTCCTCGGCCTAGTGTTTATAAACCTAAACGCAACCCTCGCGTTTCTTCTCAAGAACACGACATGGTCCATCAGGTTCAAGGGAGTCGGCATGGATTTAAAGTTTATGTCCAACCCACCCAGGGGCAGGGGGTTCCATCTCCACCCTCACAAGATTTTTCCCAGGTCTCTGACTTACGTGAGCTACTGTCAAGAGGAAGACCAACACAGCAAGGGGCTCATTCATGCCAATGTGAGCGACTTATTTTTGCAGTTCTTTCGGAATGCCACTGCTGTACATCTGAACCTTGGCAATCCGTGTTTAACAGATTGACAATGTCGTTAGACCTGCAAAACGACAATGTCGCCACAAAAAGAAGGCCTCTGAGATCGAATATCCTTAGGTCACTATCAACGTGATTGGTAGAGGAAAAGCCCTGCATCCCGATTCTGATGAGTCACAAAGAAGTCATTCCCCGACTGTTCGGGAAATTTGTGACGAATTCGAAGGAGTATACCAGTATACTCGAACTCGGACAGGAGCTATCCGTTCAGTTGACTATCAAAAGTTAGCCAAGGGGATTACATCGAGTGATGAACATTCGGCAATTGCTGAGTCTCAATCTTCAAGCTCCGTTATGGCACGAGAGACTTCTATTTATATGACTGGAAACCCTGAAGACCTAGCCAAAAGAGTGGACGAACATCACGTCATACTCCAGGTGCAGCAAGAGACCCTTCTTCAGATGAAGGATATGTTGGCCCAGCTTATGGCTGAAAAAGGCCGAAAACCTGAATCTTCCCTGAGGACAATGTCAAAAGGAAAGCAGAAGGCACACGAACATTCGGATCGTGAAACTCACAACTTGGAATTCTCTTCTGAAAATGAGAAGGAGATAGAAAGAGAATTGCATTCTTAGTCCGCAAAGGTGGATGAACTGGAGGCTCGCCTCAATGTAATCGCCAACAGAAGCGAGCTCCGCAAAGAAGGAGTGGTGCGGCCTTATCCTACTGAGTGGGACACAGCTCCTTACCCACCCAAGTTTAAGGCCCCTACCTTGTAACCATTCGATGGCACAGGGTCGTCGAATCAGCACATCTACTACTTCAAGTCTCAAACTGGAGATGTGGTAGCAAACGACGACATCCTGACCCGCTTGTTCATCGGCACTCTTAAAGGAGTCGCCTTCGAATGGTTTATGAAACTTCCTGTCGGATCTATTCAAAAATGGGTGGATTTGGAAAGGCTCTTCTTAGCCAGATTCTACGAGGACGATACGGAAGTTTCGGTCCCGACTCTTCTCACCACCAAGCAGAGGAAAGGAGAATCTATCAAGACATATATGGAGAGGTTCCGCAGCATGGCATTACGATGCCCTTCAGGTATGACTCAATCAACTCTGGTCGAAACTTGCAGGCACAACTTGTAGACCCAGCTTCTTGCTCAGATGGGAGTAGCGGAGTGTTGCTCCTGGAGACAACTGGTTTCGCAAGGAGAACAAGCCGAAGAGATTATTGCTCGAGTTAAAACCGAAGAAGTGATGCCACCCAAGCCGCAGCAGCAACGCAATCAGCACAACGCCCAGCGGTCTAAGGGAAAAGAGACTTTGGCGGCTGACGCCAACACGCGAGCACCACCTCCCGCTAAACAAGGCAAGGAGCCAAATCAACAAAGAGCGCTCAAGCAGTATTCGTTTAAAGAGGAGCATGTAGACACCTTGTTCCAATTGCTACGGAAAAACAACAAGCTACAGCTGCCCGAAATCAGGAAGCCAGATGAAGGAGGGAAGTTGGATGACCCTAATTATTGCCGTTATTATAGGTTCCTAGGGCATCCTACCCGAAACTGCTATGTCTTCAAAGACATTCTGCAAAATTTGGTGAATGCTAATGTGCTCACTTTAAAGACCGAGCAAAAGATAGTATCCACCAATATGATAGCGGTCCAATTCGATGACTTCCCTCCAGTGGCGACTGCAAATAGCGTTGTCTCCATTCATAAGGGAGAATTGTGCCTGAAAAATACTAACCTGTATAGTCAGAAGGACAGGGGGTTGGTACCCCTTACAACCCCAAAAGGGGAGATTATGTGGGTACATCCCGACCTAGTTACAGATCGGCAGTGGACGAAAACCACATCTGAAAAGAAGAAAGGAAAGGCTAAGTCATCCAACATGATTATCCCTTTTGTTAATGAAGATGATGATCACCTCAAACCTCTTACCAATTCAGAGGAAGAAAGGATTGCCCTGGTAGCATACCCAGAAGGCAACCCTGACACTCGGTCAGGAAAAGCTTACTTGAGGGACTACAACCAGAATGCTCAAGAAGCTGAAGAACAGCCCCAAGACATAGGGGGTTCTGTATCAAAGAAGCCGGTCGATAAAGGGAAACAAAAAGAACTCCGGTTTAATAAAAATCTTCACCAGGAGCTCGGGGAGTCGAGCGCTCCCTTCCAATTCAATGTCATGGCGCAGCTGGCCAACATACCGGCCAGGATTACCCTCTATAAGCTCCCGAGGTTGTCTAAAACCACTAAGGAAGCTCTAATTAAAGCATTAAAGAACACGGAGAGCTTCATTACACAAGTCGCTCCAATTCCTAAAACTTCTGAAGACCAACCCTGCCTGCAATGTCCACAAGCTGCGAGAAGTTTACCTTGCATATCATTTACTCAAGAAGATATGCAGATCAAACACAAGCACGATAGACCATTGTACTACACGGGGTATATCGGATCCTCCGAAATCAGTCGTGTCCAAGTTGACCCAGGCTTAGCGCTCAGCATCATGCCTTACAGGGTCATGCAGGTCTTAGGGATTCCTATGCATCGACTGAATACTACTCAGACTAACATCTTCGGGTTCAATGCAAACAGCACTCGACCCCTGGGGAAGATCAAACTCAGGTCTCAAATTAGAGACCTTAAGTCCGAAGTGACTTGTTACATCATAGATGCGGACACGTCCTACAATCTTTTGCTAGGACGACCATGGATACATGCAAACCGCATTGTCCCATCTACCCTACATCAGGTCATGAAGTATGCCAATGATGAAGGAGAAGTTTGAACCCTAATTGCGGAAAAATACCCTTTCCGAGGAGTGGAAAACTTTCACACCGACTCCGTCTTCTACTTGGAATCCCAGGAGAAAGAAGATGTGGACAGCGGCAACGAAGCCGACATTGAACCGGATCCTGAAGAAGATTGTTCATGGGAATTGAATCTAAATGTAATGGGTCAGGATGAGAGTAATAATAATGTACCGAGTGAGGGCGAGTGGTGCATTAATGAAGATTTTATTTTGGCATACTTGTCTGATGTGTCCTCTAAAAATAAACAAATAGAGAATGATCCTAATGCAGGTACCAACCCATGGCACGCACTTTGCACAGAGACATCACTCACATTACCAATCGGGTCATCATTCGCTTCAGATGAAGGAGTAGAAGATGCACAAAAGGCTTTCTTCAAAGTCCCATCCAAAAGGAGAGGGCAGAAGCCGATCTGTTTTGGTAAAGTCAAACCCGAATAACTCAAACGAGGAAGTTCAGAGGAAGGTGACGGAGTCTCCCAATTCCATTGCCACGAACCCAATTCTATACACTTAATGAAACGAACGGGGTATAACTTTAACGAAAAACTGGGTTTAAACTTTGGGAAAGGAAGGCGAACACCAATTCAAATGTCTCTAACCCCCGAAGGAAAACCCCCGGATTATTATCAAAAAACGGAAGAGGCTTGGGTTATGTCACAACTCCTTCTGTCTCAGAAAATAAAATCAGTAATTACTTGTGTCAGGACCATTCATCTGAAACATCATCGTGGGAATCCGACGTCAGTGTCGGACCTTTCTTTAAAAATCTGACTGTGAATATGGTTTCAACTAGTTATCCAGATGAAGACGTAGGGGGTGATGAAGAGTTACTCGATTCAACCAATGATTCTTGGATCAAATGCCTCAATATCTTATGGATATGTGATTCGAACAACGCGAACCACCCACTGAAGATAAGTGATCCAGGTCAACATGGGAGATGAACATGACCCTAAACCCATCTTCATAGCTAAAAATTTATCATCATCCGAGAAAGAGGACCTTATATCTCTCATTCGAGAATATATAGATGTCTTCGCTTGGAATTATGAAGACATGCCTAGCCTTGACCCAAAAGTTGCCATGCATCGACTTAATATCGATCCAGATGCAAAACCCGTTAAACAACAACAACGCCGGTTTCATCCAGAGATCATGGAAGCAATTGAGTCCGAAGTTAACAAGCTTATAGACTCGGGTTTCGTCAGAGAGGAACAACACCCAGACTGGGTAGCCAATATTGTTCCAGTCCCCAAAAAGAACGGTAAGGTCCGAATATGTATCGATTTTTGCGACCTTAATGTAGCTTGTCCGAAAGATGAATTCTCGATCCCTATCACGGATGTTATGATCGATAACACCTACGGATATGAAGGAATATCTTTCATGGATGGATTCTTAGGGTACAATCAGATCAAGATGCATCCTGAAGACGAAAAGCATACTGCTTTTAGAACACCACTGGGGGTGTATTACTACACAGTAATGCCCTTCGGCCTGAAAAACGCAGGTACAACTTATCAACGTGCAATGAACACCATCTTTCACGAACACCTACGTAAGAAGATCGAGTGCTACGTTGACGATATAGTAGTAAAGAGCCAGCATAAAGGCGATCATCTTACAGACTTGAAAGCAATGTTCGACATCATGCGAGCACATCAACTGAAGATGAACCCAACAAAATCTTTCCTTGGGGTATCAAGCGGGAAATTCTTAGGATTTATCATCACATCCAAGGGAATCTCTCTTGACCCAGAAAAAGTACGTGCTATCCAAGAAAAAGTACGAGTGTGCGATGAGGCTTATGAGCAGTATAGTTAAGACTCTTGTAAGACCATCTATTTTGATACCTATATGGTAGGTCGTTCTGCACTCAGGCTACATGTTGAGATCGCGATGAGACTAATGAGCTATGTACACTATTCAGGACACTTACAGGATAGACCGTTGCTTTGAGATTATTGATTAATAGCCTGAGTCTTTGGCGGATCCCAGATATGTATATGACTCATTACTAAGATATGTGATCGAGATACTTTTCCCTTGAAAGTACGCATGACTATATGCCAATATTTATCTTACCCTCCCGGTGACAGTGGAAGATAATATAAATACGATATTAGGAAGGTGTTTACTTTATGTATTGCTTTATTTCATTCTTAGGTTGGGATCAATGATTAGCGATTCACAATTTAAGACATATGGTATATACATGAGGGTTTGCTTGTTTGACTTATTTTACTCAACGTACTAGTCTCGTGTTGTGGATTTCTAATTATTGATCTCATTTAGATTGTTTATCTCAAGTTCGGTATTAATATTTAGACATTTACAGTTTCCTTGTTTGGATTATTTCATTCGACGTACTATGTCTCGTGTTGTAGGTTTCTAAATATTAATTCCACTTTGATATGGAAGAAAATGATTTAGATAGACTATGCTTAACAGATAGAGCATTCACTCCACCTAGTAGTCCTTCCCCTGGGGGTGGAAGGGGATAATCTTACCGTAGCTCTCTGACGCTTTTGTTGTTATTTTCTTTTTATTTTAAATTACTTTTTAGGTAGTTTGGAGTTTCGGAGAGTCGCAGGGTGACGGAGTTCTGGCATAGTCGCCGTCGCGTATTTTTACTTGTTGAGACTCCACTATAGTTTTTAGTTTTATCCAGACATTAGAGTTTTATTTTCATATTGTAAAGACATTGTGCCTTAGTACGATTTTTAGTTGATTCATGTTAAGATATTTTCATTATTCAGATATCAGATGTATTATAGTTGAGACATGATACTTTTTTATTTATGAGATATCTCTTCTATATCATGTATAGTATATTTATTCCGTTTATTTTGCCTGTTTTGTACCTGCACTTCTATTTGGTTCCACTAGAGGATATTGATGTAATTGGTGAAACGTGTTTATGCACAGTATGGGTGCATGATAGGTTTGACACTCTGGTTTCACATTGGACTGCAACCTTGTGTGAATCCAGTGGCGTCACAGTTAGTATCAGAGCTCTAGTTTTAGTATCCTTAGGATCATTCTTGTGTCGAGTCGTGGAGCTAGGATAGAGTTTCCTTGAATTCATGTATAGAGTCTGCTAGGATTCCTAGAATGAGTGAGGACGTTATATACGTATATTCCAAAATTTATGAAATTTTTTTATGACTACCTTACTTTGATTGAAAAAATAATTACGTGAATGATATATAATACGATTTTCCTAATATTATATGTTATGTTATGTATGTTTGTGAAGCTCTCCTCTTGGTATTATAAATATCGGGACGAGGACGTGGTTGAGGTAAAACTGATACCTAGAGAGCTGGGTAAGTAGAGCTCGAGCCACAGCAGGCTCCATAGTATTTGATCGACTTGATAATGCCGATTACAGAGGTTAAGACTAGCAACTCTCGAGGGGCGAGTAATGAGCCAGATTACGCTTTCTGAAGTTCCACCACCAATCATACCAGTCATACCTATTGAAGAGGTAATACTAATGATTACACCATCACCACAACCAGTTGTTAATAGAGCCACAGAGCTGGAAGCTTGACTCTGTCAGAATGAGAAGGACATCAGAAGATGAGAGCACCAGAGTTTCAGGGCATATAGGATTCAGTTGTAGCTTATAAATGGAAGGAATATATGAAAATTATTTTTAGATATGCTGAACGTCGACTCAGTACATAAGCAGAGTTTAGTTATATTCAGTACAGAGGATAGCACCATAGGATGCCACCGACTTTATATTTTCACCGGAGCAGCGAATAACACTTATTTGGAAAAATTTTGTTTTCTTCTTTGACAAGAAGTATAGCTAGTCTGATTAAAGTGGGGAGATATGCCTGTAGTTAATTATGGAATCATGACCAGCATAGTGACAATGGTAAGAGAAAGAAACCTGTTACGGAATCTAGAGAACCCCAGCAGCGGGGTAAGGATTTACCATTAGTTACAAGGACAATATAAGAAGTGAGCATAACATGAGTTAAGAGCGTCGCAATAGCGCAAAATTTAGGGTGTATGTTACAACTGTAATAAGATCAGCTATAAGGCCAGGGATTATCGCAGTACACCAACAGGGAAGAGGTTAGGGCCAATGGTAGGGATGAGGATACGGTCAGCAGTAGAAACATGGTTTCAGGGCCGTGGCTACGGCCAGCAGCAACAGAAGCTGAGGATAGAGGCACCACCTACCATTCCAAGAATTAAGGGTCCAACAGGCCAGATTCGAGTCATCCAAGAGATTTCTGAGGGACACATAGTCCCATATGTTCCTCCGCCAGCAGTACAGCAATCACTAGCCACCGGCAGAGTATATGCAATCGTACCACGTGATCATGGTGTGAGTGAGGCTATAATGGAAGGTACATTCTTATCGAATTCCTTTCCAGCTCAGATCTTGTTCGATTCCGGAGCTTCGCACTCTTTCATCTCTCATACATTCATAGATAGACTTTAGCTAGTTGCACATCCTTTAGACATTCCGTTATCCATCACTACTTCTTTAGGAGAGGTATCCCTATTAGAGAGTATCTGTAGGAGATGTGTCATCAGTCTAGATGAGTCCGAGTTCATTATTGATCTGATTGTTTTACGAATATCGGAGTTCGACGTTATTCTTAGTATGGATTGGTAATAATCACATTTTATTATAATTTTATACCCTCATTATCTATTTTATATGAATAAATATGCCATTAATAATTGTTTTTATCTTTAATTGCAGGTTAATGAAGAATAAAAGCCTAATATCTCTTCTCTCAATAAAGCCCACGAATTAATGAAGAAATGAAGCAAAAGAGAAATCAAGAAGCCCATTGGAAAATCAAATTGCCAATTTATCCAAAAGCCCAAAGCAAAAGAAGCCCATGAAGCCAAATAAATTCTTTCAATATTTAATGAAGTGTTAAAAATGCCAAGAAATTTTCCAAGGCCCAAGCCCAAGAACAAACACAAGGTGGATCCTCGGACAACAACCAGGAAGGAATTCACAACGATGCCAGCATTGATGGGGGCATCGATGCTAGCATCGATACGCCTATTGATGCTGGTATCGATACTTCCGGCATTCTGTTACAAATCTAAGACTGAAATTTGTTATTTTTGGATAAGATTTCAATCTAATGGATCTTATTCACTGATATTTATTATAAATAGGGGTAAAGAGTGAGGGGTTAAGGTGTGAAAATTTTTGTAACTCTATTTAGAGAGGAGGGTCACTCTTAATTGAGAAGGCCTTCCAAATTTGTAACTTTTGTTACAATTAATAAAATAATTTTTTCACCACTTTAAATATTTCTTCTCTTTGACGGATAATGAAGATGGAGATGAAGAATTATTTGGAGGTTTGTATTTCTTTTATTTTTTTTCTTTTATTTCTCTTTTATTGCTTTTTAGTTTAGATTTATTTCTATGCTTGTAGTTAGATTTTATTTTCTTGTTAAATAGTCAAGAGGCTAGAACCCTCTTGCCTTAGATTTATTTCATGCTTATAGGTTAGATTTATTTTCTTACATTTAATTCTTATAATTTATTTTGTAGTTTAGATTTTGTAATTTATTTTGTAATTTATTTTGTAGTTAGATTTTAATTTCTTATACTATTCACCTTGAGGCTAGAACCCTCCTGGGATTAGTTTTTATTTTTGTTTATTTTTTATTTTCTTTGATTCGCCTTGAGGCTAGAACCCTCTTGGGAATTATCATTTTATTTTCTTACACTATTCACCTTAAGGTTAGAACCCTCTTGGGTTTAGTTTTTCTTTTTTTTTTTTCATTTTCTTTGATTCTCCTTTAGGCTAGAACCCTTTAGGGAATCACCCTTTACTAAAAAGTGGATTTAATTCTAGATTACCTATATCTTTAATTGAATTCGTCATCTTTAATTTCTTGAATTTTCTTTTTATTCTTAATTCTCCTTTTTGATTCTTGATTTTATTCATCTTTCCTTGTGAAAATCATTCATTCTTTGTCACATCCACTCTCACTTACATTTCGTGCCGATTTACACACTATCACTTCCACTCTCTCTATCTCTCCACAACCATATTCACTTATCACTCCTAATTGTCACGCACACAACATAAGAACCGATTTATATTTTATCCTACAAAACACCTTCCTCCACTCGCATAACATAATATTTTGGTCATCAATAATCTCAATAATGAGTCATGTCTCATTTGACGTCCGCCAAATTACTCGGCTATCAAGTTATAAAAGTCATCATTTTTCTAAAATTCTCAACTAATAGTACATTCGTGCATCACACTAATAACCATTTCAAATTCTACGCATAACTATATGGAAACAAAGATATAGGTACATCTACCTCTGTACACACTAGTGTGGATATAATAACATAGGTACATCAACCTCTGCGCACACCCGTACAGATACAACAACATAGGTACATTGACCTCTACACACACTCGTGCGGATACAACATCATAGGTTCACAAACCTCTGCGTACACTCAAGTACGGATACCATAATATAGGTTCACCAATCTCTACTCACACTCTAGTGCGGATATCATAACATAAGTTCACCAACCTCTACACACACTCTAGTACGGATATCATAATATAGGTTCACTAACCTTTGCGCACACTCTAGTGCGGATACCATATCATAGGAAATGTGTATTCGAATTAATACTTAATAAAATCCCTCACTAGGGTATTACCACATGTACTACAACACTATTCATTTATAATTATGATCACATATGTATTATCATGTAACTCGAGCTCGCATTTCAAATCAAAACAACACAATATCAGGAAGATCAGTCTTAGTAGTCGACTACTAAGCTTAGTTGTCGACTACACTGAGTCTACTCAGGCTTTGTAAAACATGAATCAAAATTAGTAGTCGACTACACTGTACACTAGTTGACTACTCTATAATCAGACAAATTCTTTAAAAACCAAACTGAATATTAGTAGTCGACTACTACTCTTAGCAGTCGACTACTAAGTAGAAACTGTAAAACCCCGTATTTTTGTTAGAAGTATATGAGAATTATTAGTGATAGATAATTCTATTGTGGTAAATGACTTGAGGTCATAGATATACTTGATAACAAGTTATCAAATATGTATGAGTGTATTTTTATAGAGTTTTGTGCATTGGTTTTGGCAAATTAGCAAAACATGCACTAATCTGGAAAACGTCAGCTTAGTCGACTCATGAGTCGACTTATGAGTCGACCTATGAGTCGACTTATGGCCAGATTTCCAGATTTTTTAGTTGCGGGTTTGGGTGAGTTTTCTTTCGGGTTTTAACCGTATTATATATATTTTTTCTTTTACCCGAAACCAACCCCAAACTCATCAGAATCCCAGAGAAACCCTAGCCCCTCTCTCCCCTCAAACCCTAGTTCGTTTTTGGTGATTTTTGAGGGATTTTCGGAGGATTTTAGCGGGTTTTGGCGAGGTGCAGCAAAGAGAATCATCCTCTCTTGGATTAAGGAGTTGTTCTAGCATACCAGAGGCGAGTAACATCTCGCCCAGCCCTCACCCATTGTTTGTATAGTTTTCTTTGAGATTTATTTTGAATTCTTGAGCCTAAAACGTATTTTTGTGCATCAAGATAAATGTTTTATATTATGAGTTGCAAGATCTACATTTTCAGTTTAATAAAAACTCACCAACGTTTTTGTAATGTAGATCCAGATCTGGAGTTAGTTTTAAACATGTGTTTCTTTGTGATTTCTTTGTTTTTAAACGTTTTTAAACATGGATAAATATGTTTAGGGTTTTAATGTAAGTTGTTACATGCAAATCTTTAGTTTCTGTTGATACACATGTGTTAGAATCAGAAATATTTTGTTGGACATGATGAAGAAGAACTTTAGATTTAAATTTTTTTATATAAATCATCATATGCAGAAAAACTGGGAATTTTTTGCTCAGTCGACTAATGAGTCGACTTATCAGTCGATTTATGAGTCGACTGATGAGTCGACCAATGAGTCGACTGACGGGAAAATTTACAGTTTTGTATTTTTTTCTGGTCGACCAATCCCAGTCGACTCATGAGTCGACTGATGAGGAATTTTCTAGTTTCCTCAGTTTGGATCTGTTTGGGTTGTTTTAGTTTAACTGAAACTATTTATGCTTGTTTATTGTTGTTGTGTGCTTTAATATGAGCGAGGAGTCACCTCGAATAATGGGTATTAGAAATTATTGTTTAACCTGTTTATTTACATGTGAGATGACATGCAGACACGAGTTTAGGTTTGCACACCGAGACACATGAGAAATTAGGGTATATGCATCTGTTCATATATTTCATTTAGTCCATGTGTTGGGCAATTATGATGTGTAGTCCATGTATTGGACATTTATCACATTTAGTCCATATGTTGGACAATTTTCATATGCAGTTAATGTGTTGAACATCCACTATATCTAGTTTTAGTCCATGTGTTGGACATCAGTTTAGACCTTGAGATTGACACTGATACTTGCATAGGCTGGATATGACACTTATGTGAGTTACGACATGACACCGGATTTAAGTTCTGAGATGGGTTCGTCTTATTTTATTATTGTTCCTGTATTAGATTTTGGGTTTGGTATTTAGGGATTTACAATTCGAGATACAAGGTATATACATGAGGGTTTCCTTGTTTGGATTATTTCGCTCGACGTACTTAGCTCGTGTTGTAATTTCCTAAGTACTAAATCCCTCTTATCATTAGGGATCTACAATTTGAGCTACAAGGTATATACATGAGGGTTTCCTTGTTTGGATTATTTCGCTCGACGTACTTAAGCTCATGTTGTAAGTTCCTAAATAGGATCGGTAATTATATATATATGTATTAACTGTAT
>BQKN01005544.1:0-15424 GCA_022839385.1 Asparagus kiusianus | reverse complement strand
CTCCCCCACCAAAAAACCTAAAACGGTTCCACACACGCAAACCCAAGTTCAACCATATGGACCGAAACTTAGTCTCACATACTATATAAAATTTAAATTTGTAGCCGATAGAAATAGAATTTGAATTGTGTGGATACAATGTCAAAGGACCCAACATTATATCTAAACTTCAGAGTTATGATGTAACATTTGACACCGAATAATATAGACCTTTATATTAATTAAAGAAACCCTCTATTGAACCTCCTAAAAGGGAGGAATTGTGGTATTTCATGTGCTAGTCTTGTTGGGAGCGAGGGACGTCCACTTGACCGCTTGTGGAAGCTAAATCACCCAGTGAGAGAACAACAAGCAAAAACGCATACACAGATAAAACACTAAGTAAATCAAATGAGACAACAAATTTACATGGTTCGGCAAACTTGCCTATATCCACAGGAGCTGCACGGATAATTTCTTATTTAACCACAAGAAATTACAAACTTGTAAAGAGAAGATCTCAAACTTGAGATTTCTTAAATGGATGTTAGTCTACACTGTAGCTACAGTGTAGATCTCTCTCTCTTAACTCCCCCTCTTTAATTACTTAACTTCCCCCTCTTTAATTCCTGAGAGCTGGGACAAATGGGAGCTCAAAATCACAGAGGGAAAACAAATTCCGCCGCCAAGAAGCTCCACTGAGAAATCGCTCAAGCTCCGCTCACTCAAATTGCGTGAACAAGCTTTCCCTTTTATAGGGAGACCCTAGGGTGAGCTCCAGCCACGCTACAGCTAGATTCCACCCGTAGGCAGGCTCTCCATGCAGGCTAGCTCACCCTCACCTCTCCACGATCTATAGGCGAGCCCTCACCCGCACCGCAGGAGAGCTCCTCCTCGCGACATCAGGCGAGCTTCCAACGCTTCGCAGGAGAGCTTCCAACGCTCCACAGGCGAGCTCCCTTGACGCGCCTCCTCACCCGCATCCCACACATGCGAGCTTTCTTGACTCACGCAGGTGAGCCTCCTTGCCTTTTCAGGTGCGTTTTCTTCAATTCTCTACCTCGTACAATATTTGATAAACCTTAAATTTTGGACGAACACCGCGAACTCCAAACATGCCAAATCTGTTGCCCCATTATACCATGGTTGCTAATATACCCTCTAACCGGGATCAAGCTAATCGTAGTTCTGCATGTTACCCTCTTGGGCAGATCAACATTGGCTGATATGAAGCAAGTCCAAGTAATATTAAAACTTGATACATGTCACTACCTTGGTAAACATGTCTGCTGGGTTCTTATTTGTGTGCACCTTCATGAGAAAAATATAACCTTCCTCTATGACATCCCGTACAAAATGATACCTGAAGTTGATATGCTTGGTACGAGCATGATGAACTTACTTCTTAGCCAAATGAATCGTACTCTGACTGTCACACCAAAAGTTCACGTAATCCTGCTCAATCCCCAAATCGTCTAATAGACCCCACAACCATAATACTTCCTTCATTCCCTCTACCATGGTCATGTACTCAGCCTCTGTAGTAGAAAGTGCCACTGTAGCCTGTAATAGTGATCGCCAACTAACTGGACCATCATGTATTTTGAATACATAACCAGTAGTAGATCGCCATCTGTCTAGATCGCCCGCATAATCAGAGTCCACAAACCCATCAATCTGACATGTATCTCCATCAAAACACAGATCCGTATCAGCAGTATCCTTTAAGTACCTCAGGACCTATTTCACTGCTTTCCAATGTGCTTTTCTTGGATTCGCCATGAACCTATAGATAACACTAACCGCCTATGAAATATCTGTACGTGTACACACCATTGCGTACATCAAACTGCCAACTGTACTAGCATAAGATACACGTTCCATGTGTGTCTTCTCTTCCACTATAGTAGGAGAATGTTTACCTGAGAGTCTGAAGTGTGGAGCCAATGGAGTCACCACCGACTTAGCACTTTGCATTACAAACCTTATGATAACCCATTCAATGTAGCCTTTCTGACTAAACAACAATCACCAATTTACTCGCTCTCTTCTAATTCCCAGTATTTTCTTAGCAGCGCCCATATCTTTCATCTCAAACTCTTTACAAAGTTGAGATTTCACCCTATCTATCTCCACCTTGCTTTTCGAAGCAATAAGCATATCATCCACATACAAAAGAAGATAGATATAATCACCTTCACGAAGCTTCCGAATATAGACACAACAGTCATAATCACTTTTGAAGAACCATGCTTTAGCATGAAGGAGTCAAATTGCTTGTACCACTACCGAAGAGATTGTTTCAATCCATAAAGTGGTTTCCTCAAGCGACATACCTGATTCTCCTTATTCTTAACCTTGTAACTCTTAGGCTGATGCATATAGATTTCCTCCTCTAAGTCTCCGTGCATGAAGGCCGTTTTGACATCGAGTTGTTCTAGCTCAAGATCACCATGAGCAACAGTACTCAATAGCACCCGAATAGAAATGTGTTTCACCACAGGAGAAAATTTTTTATTATAATCCACACTCTCTCTTTGTGCAAACTCCTTAGCCACTAGCCTAGTCTTGTACCTTATACTGCTAAGCTCATAAGGATTTTCCTTTCTCTTGTACACTAACTTACAACCAATAACTTTTTTCCTACAGGAAATGAGACCACCTATCATATTTGGTTCTTCCGAAGAGATTCCATCTCTTCTTCCATTGCAGCTAACCAACTCTCACTATCCCTATCCCGAATAGCTTCTTTGAAGGTGACCGGCTCATCATCCTCCACTGAGAGTGCGTACTTAACTAAATTTATCTGCCCATAATGCTTCAGAGGCTGATCTGATCCCAGCTTCTTAACATGCTTGTATGCTTGCCTTGGCCTAGTGGAAGCCAAACTATCTTCGAGCTGTTGTTGTTGTAATACTTGTATATTTTTTTACTGAACATCCTCTTGTTCAAGCTCATCATCTTCATGATCCTCCTCTTGAATATGACTAGAACATGGTTGGTCTTTAGGTTCTTTTTCAATCACATGGGACTTAGAAGTCCCAACAGTCCCAACACCACTGTTCTTGAATGCTTCTGGCAATCATGGATTTCTCATCAAAGGTAACATCTCTACTGATCATGAATTTAGAATCTTCTGTACACCAAAGACGATAGACTTTTACGCCCTTTAAATACCCTAAGAATATTACCTTCTTGGCCCTCGTGTTAAGCTTTCCCTCATTGACGTGATAGTAGGCGATACATCCGAAAATCCTGAGCCTATCATAATCTGCATGTTTTCCTGACCATACCCGATAGGGTACATCACCATCTAATGTTGAATGTGGAGAACGATTCACTATGTAACAAGCTGTAGCAACCACTTTTGCCCACCATTCTTTGCCCAAACTAGCATATGATCACATACTCATTGCTTTCTCCGTAATGTATGGTTCAGTCTATCTGCGACTCTATTCTGTTATGGTGTAGACCTAACTGTCCAGTATCGAGCAATACCCTACTGATCACTGAACTCTTTGAAGGCACCATCTGTATACTCTATACCGTTATCAGATCTCAGTATCTTCAATTTCTTGTCTGTCTTGTTCTCAACCATTGATTTCCACTTCTTGAATGTCTCGAATACCTCATTCTTATGCTTAAGAAAATAAATTCAAGCATACCTTGAATGATCATCTATGAACGAGACAAAATACCTGGAACCACCCTTGAAAGTTGTTTGAGCCGGACCCCAAATATTTGTATGCATATAGTCTAATATACCTCTGCTATTGTGCTTGCTTCTCAGAAACTGAACCATGTGCGCCTTTCCGTACACACAATCCTCGCAAAAGTCCATACAATGTTTCTTCATGTTCTTTAGCAAATCTCCCTTACTAAGCAGATCTAGACCCTTCTCTGACATGTGCCCAAGCCATTTATGTCATAACCGAGTGTGATCACATAGGTCTCCACCATTTCCACCAGTTCTAACTGCTGCATCTCCTGTCACTATTGTACCCGAGAGAGTATATAGATTACTGTGATGAATACCCTTCATCACTACTAATAAACCCCGAACAACATTCTTTACTCCATTCTCTGTTATAATCTTGCAACCACCGGAGTCCAAAGCACCAACTAAGATAAGATTCTTCTGCAAGTTGGGAACGTGCCTTATGTTTGTTAAGGTTCTAATCACTCCATCATGCATTTTGATTTTTATATCACCAAGTCTCACCGTTTTATAAGCATGGTTATTCCCCATCAATACGATTCTACCATCAATGCTTCTATATGTAGTAAACAATTTCCTATTTGGGCACATATGGTAAGAGCAACGCGAATAAAAAATCCACTTACCGGAGATATCTTCATCACCCGTAATAACGTAGCATTCTTTATCGCTCCATTCCTCCGAGACGTAATTCGCCTCTTCCTTGCCTTCTATTCTCTCAATTTTATTGTTGTTATTTTTCCCACCTACTCTCTTGTTAGGATAATTAACCTTGAAATGCCCAAGCTCACTACATTTAAAACACGATCTTCCTGTAAGAGGTCTTGATTTCGATCTAGACTTTTCTCCCTTGCTTTTTCCTCACTCATTGCCCCTTCCTCTTACAAACAGTCTTTGTGCTTGTTCCTTGTTACCACTAGTAGTCATGTCACTAGTTGTAATTTTTTAAAAATCATCCGCCAGAAGCTCCGTTCTAGTCTCATCCATCTTTAAATTATCACCTACAAGCATCAATATTTGTATCAGGTTCTCATAAGACTTCGGCTACTGTCACATCAATATCCTTGTAGGTTGTCTAAAAATCACAATAGATAGCTAATCCCCATCAAAACACCGATGATGGAAGTTACACTCTGACGACTTCCAGAAGGTTACAATTTGAAGACTTTCACGTAGATTGATGAAGGTTATAATCTGATGACCTTCGCAACAACTGATGAAAGCTCTAATTAACAGCCTCCACAATCAACATCGGGAGTTACAATCTGACGACTCTTACATATCAAAGGGCTAAAGTAAAGATTACAAATCGATGATCTTTGCAACGCTCTGACAGAAAGAGACTACAAATCGACGGTTTCTTCAAACCAAGACGTGAAAGTCCTCCCCGCATACCAGCATCAAGATGCACCGCGTTCATAGCCACGAACGCAGCTCAGATGCAACTTCCAACGCAGCTTCCAAATCGCTACAAACACAGCTCAGACGCAGCTTCCAACGCTACCAACGCAGCTCTTAAATTGCTACAAACGTAGCTCAAACGCAGCTTCCAACACTGCCAACGCAGCTCCTAAATCGCTACAAACGCAGCTCAGACGTAGCTTCCAACGCTGCCAACGCAACTTCCAAATCGCTGCAAACGCAGCTCAGACGCAACACCAATTCGGCCGCAAACGCAGCCTCCGAAGGCTGCAAACGCAGCTTACATTCAGCTCCAATAGCTGCCAACGCAGCTTTCATCTTCTGCTAAACGCAGCTTCTAACAAACTGCCAACGCAGCTCATGTTCGGCCGCAAACGCAGCATCTAACTGCTACCAACGTAGTATCTAACTGCTGCCAACGTAGCTTCTAACAGCTGCCAATGCAGGTTCCATCTGTTGCCCAACGCAGCTCGCAAACACTGCGTTCAAACGCAGATTTCATTCTAGAATACAGGATTTACGTTTGACTCGTTCAAAAACGAGCTGAACGGTTTCAAAACAGTTTCCCACGATCTGAGGGGATCACAACTCCACTCAGGAGTGATTTGAGGGGCGGTTACATCCCATTAGCCCCACTTAGGAGCGAATTAAGGGGGCGGTTACACCTCTTAATCCCCTATAAATAACTAAGAAATCAGCTTAGTTCGGATCTTTTCTCTTGGGCAGCAAAGAAGAGATCTTGGGGCTGGATCCTGATCCTTGATCTTTGAGGCTGGCATTTTCGGATCTGGAACTTGGCAGTAAAGGGGGAGATCTTGGAGTATTATAGATTGAGAGATCGGCATTCATCCATTGGAGCATTCCTTGAAGCCTTCGGCATTGGCTTGAGAACCGATTCTCGGTTCAAATCAACTCTTTTTCAAGAGTTTCCAACTCATTCAGAGTTATCAACTCGTCCAGAGTTTCAAACTTGCCACGCAAGTACTCCACAACGTCAAATCGTGAGGAGAAGACAACGTTCTAGTGAATCAAGACGTTTGGATCGTCAACGGAAAGCAAACTCGACGCGAGCATTCGATGGAGGCACTCCATCGCCACCGTGAAGAACCCAGAATTAAACAAAGGGGAGAATCCAGATCAATTCTCCTCTCTTTTGTAATCAAAAAATCCAATTATAATCGAGATTAAAGGAATACAAATCAATTTTCCTTCGTTTTTTTTACTTCAAAATTTTCCACAAACAATCCTTCAAATCCGATATGATCCTATCAAACTTGTTGATGTATTCCCAGATTGACGAGCCTTCCTCCATCTTATAAGTATACAATTTAGATTTCAAGTAGATCCGATTTGTTAGACTCTTTGTCATGAATGTACTCTCTAACTTTGACCACACGCCTGCAGTCGTTTCCTCTCCATCCACCAAGAAAGTAACGTCCCTCACAAGGCATAGGATAATCGACGCTAGTGCTTCGAGATCTAACTCTTCTCAATCCTCATCTGACATATCTTTGTGCTTCTTTTCTCTTCCTACTAAAGCCTTGTGCAATTTCTGTGAAATTAGTGAATTTTTCATCTGCATCCTCCAATAAAAAATTATTCTTCCCAATAAACTTTTCGATCTCATACTTTTCAACTTTAACTATTTTACTTGTAGATGTTATTCTCCGCTTATATTAATAAATCTGCTTCTCTCAGGAAATTTTAACAAATACCTTGTGTGCACCACATAATAACCAAACACCACCTCAGATCAGAAGTTTTACCACCACTAATCTAAATAAGAGGCTCTGATACCAATTGTTGGGAGCGAGGGACACTCACTTAGCCGTGAAAGCAAATCAACCCGAGAGAGAACAACCAACAATAATGAATACACAGATAAAATAATAAGTAAATCAGACGAGATAACATATTTACGTAGTTCGGTAAACTTGCTTACATCCATGAGAGCCGCACGGATAATTTCTTATTTAGCCACAAGAAATTACAAACTTGCAAAGAGAAGATCTCAAACTTGAGATTTCTCAAATGGATGCTAATCTACACTATATCAATAGTGTAGATCTCTCTCTTAACTCCCCCTCTTTAATTACTCAACTTCTCCCTCTTTAATTCTTGAGAGCTGGGACAAATGGGAGCTCAAAATCGCACAGGGAAAACAAATGGTGCCGCCAAGAAGCTCCGCTCACTCAAATCGCGTGAACAATGTTTCCCTTTTATAGGGAAACCCTAGGGCGAGCTCCAGCTGCGCTACAGCTGGCTTCCACCCGCAGGCGGGCTCTCCACGCAGGCGAGCTCACCCTCGCCTCTCCACGATCTACAGGCGAGCCCTCACCCGCTCCGCAGGCGAGCTCCCCCTCGCGACATCAGGCGAGCTTCCAACGCTCCGTAGGCGAGCTCCCCCTCGACTCGCCTCCTCGCTCGCATCCTAAGCAGGCGAGCTTTCTCGCCTCACGCAGGCGAGCCTCCTCGCCTCTTCAAGTGCGTTTTCTTCAATTCTCATTTGGTTTGGTGGTTACATAGTACTCTACAAATATATTTTAATTAAAGTTAAAAAGTAACAATCTATTTGTTTTCAAGAAAAGTGAATTTATATTTTATTTAAGTATTATAATTTCTTTGACTTCCACCAGTATAAACTAAATAGTCCTATATCTAAATAGATGGCCCATATCCTTTTATCATTTCTTTCATCTAGCTAATGTAAATAAATTGTTCTTTTAAGAGCTATATGATATGTAGTAGTACACTGTGTGCAAAATTCTTTATTCTTCCAAATCCAGCACTTTTTGTCAAAATCTTATCCCACGTGGACTCTGCAACATCAGTTTGCATCTCAAAAATGCACCGACCATGCTTTAGCTGGTTAAGGTACAGACATTTTGCACATGTTGAGATTACGTTGCCTTAAAATATCATCCTTGGACATACTTTTCCTCTTTTGTAGAAGATGCTCTATATTCCAGATGAAGGAACAATACTTGGATTTGACTGTTATTAATAAGTCATTTAGGATAAGTAATACTAAAAATAGTTGTTTTAATACTTTTTTGAGTAAATTTTAGGACGCTGACTTTGTGATTTGTGAGGGCTTACCGAAACCCTTGTATTAAATGCATGGTTATGTTATTGCACATTCTGGATATGGCCCCTATAATGTTATTTCTAGAAAAAAGCCTATTATATGTGAGATAAATTAAGAAGTAGAACTCTAGCTAGCATTGAGTATAAGTTTGAAGGCTATTGTTATATTGTAACATGTCATAATAGGCAAATTCCCCATGATAACCTAATATCAATCACACGAGAGCACTAAAAATAACAAGAACACACGAACACAAAGATATACGTGGTTTGACTTGTAGCCTACGTCCACGGGCGAAGGAGGAGAAAATCTTTTCTAATTGTGAGAAATACAAAGTAGAATCTCTCAATCTCTCAATCCCAAATCACACCTCAAAAGCCTAATACAACTCTCAACTAAAGGAACAAAATAGAAGAATGTCAAATAGACTTCACAAAAGAACTCACTCTTCTTGATTGATGCTCTGAAGATTGATACATCTAATTGGCTTAAAAGACTGTTCTTATATAGTCTTGAAGATCCCAACTCCTTGCTATCTAAGGAATAAGAGTACTAATAGGAATAGAAGTCCACATGTCCTAAAACCCAACAAGAGTCTAAGTAGAAATAAACCTCTAATATGATTGGTTGTGCAAAGTCTAATGTAAGTAGGACTCTCGATCAAAACAAACATACCTAAAAAAGAAACTCCCAAAGCAATATGGATTTGAGTATTTGAGACAACCTATAACAAATCTCCATCTTGACTCATATGCGTAGAAGATTCCTCACTACAAAATAATCTAACATACTCCACCTTCTCCAATAGCCCCGCATGGCATCTACGTGTGGCATGTATCGATCAAGTCCAAGCTTGGCTTTAACTTGCTAACTGAAAGAGACCTCCTCAACAAATCGACTGAATTGTCCGCACAACGACCGTAAATATTAGCGAAGACATCACTTGAAGTAGCTCCTGAATAACTGAAGGGCACAGAATTGCCAACCGACAATGCATAAGCTACCGTATCTTCATATCTTCGTGGTGGTCGGATATCTCATCTATACTGATCTCTAGCAATAGTGTATTTCTGCTCTTCTTGCAGCTGCTAAGGTGCTTTATCTACGTGAACATGATCTGGCTACTAAACTCCCGTAGTCTTATCTTGCTGAAGAGCTGAATCACGAATTTCTAACTCTACCTTATGTCCTGTAGTACGCGTCTTATCAACAATTGAAACTAATGACTTTTCTGGTGGAACATAGAAGATTCATAAAAAGTAACATCATGGCTAATAATAATCTTGGAGGTAATTTTAGCTACATGAGGCATCAAGCAGGCCACTTCCTCAGCTCCAGGAGCCTCCCTCAATCTTTGTTGAGGCCTAGCAGTAGAACTAACCTCGCGGCCTTTACGTCCCTCTTGTGATTTTCCATCAGCGGAAGAGCAAGAGGACTCACCCTCGCCAGATCGCCAGTGGAAGACAAGATCATGGACAGGCCCACCATTTGGAGAGACGCACTGAATAGATCGTCCCTCTCCCCGTGACCCGACATAAGAGTGGACCCTCTCCAAGACCCCATCTCCAGATCGCTAAGGGCAACCGTCCTTAACGCGTCCCTATTCACCTCTGACCAAGTTGAGCAGGCAAAGATGTGGTCAATGCCGTAGACCCACACATACCTTTCTCTCCCGCCCTCGCTTAACTCCGAAGAGTCAGAGACAAGCTGGAAATCACCACTGTAGTGGTAAAAGTAGTACGGGTCCTTTTCTATGTACCCAATGCTAACTAGATGACCGAGCAATCTCATGCTCGACTATACTCCCATATGGTGGCAGATTATTATAAAAGCCACCAAAGCCCTACTACACCTGGGTAAAACTGGGAAGGGGAGAAACCTAAAGCAGCATGTACCTTCCTAATGAAAGGATGAAGAGGCATCCTTAAGCCTTGTTCCAAATGGGCAAGCTATACAAGCACTCGATTCTCATCGTGCCTATGCACCGGCTCGCTCCTCTTGGGTGCTGCCAGTGTAAGAGACTTAAGGATATCATAAAGCTCATAAAGCCCCACCATGTCATCTATATAGACTCTTGAGCGAATGAGGTTCAGAAGAGCAAGATTTTCCTCGTTGCGGACAGTGGTCGAAGCTTGAGAAGTCATTAATAATATTTCCGCTCAAAGCTTAGAAGACAAGTTTTCAAGAGCAAAAGTTTGTAAAAGGAGTTTATCAGGCTTGACAAACTATTTATAGCATTTTGGAGAGCCACGTGGGTTGGTTTGAAGGCACAAGGTGTTTCAAAATAAACTTATGAGATCTACCTTGGAATCTCAACCGTTTTATTCAAAACACAAAGCACAGCCTCTTTACTACCCCACATCTTGACGCTAAAAAATTAGAATGTCCCCTATTTACTCCATGATGCTTCGATTCCTAGAATAACGATTCAAATCCCTGAGTGACATCAGCCAATAGGAACGGAGCTATGGTAGATATAGGGGTACCCGGTGACATCAACCACGACAGATAGCAGAAGCTCTTTAGTTTCTCAAGGACAAAAAACTTATTTTATTTCACTCAAACTCGGCTCAAGCCGTCTCTACGTGAAATGGGTCAATTATTATGATGTTCTCATTCGCTAGAAATATAATATATAAACAAACTACTACTGAGTGCATTTCAACAAACAAGACCCTAATCAACTTAGAAGCCCAAGCCCAACAGAGGCCTCAACCCCGCCGACTCATCTAGTTCATATTCTTTCTTGCCGACATGAAAGGCGTGATCAGCCGACCCTATCGTCGAAGACGACCCACCAAGGGTACTCGACCATTTACTCGGCGACTCACGGAGATGACTTGATGAACATTCCATGTCGACTAGATTGAGGAATAACCTCCGCCTCAAGTCTCTTTCACTGAGCACATGTCAGCATCCTAGTCCACCTCAGACAAGCCTTATCTTGATTTTACCTTGAAGGTCTTCATGACTTGTCAGCCTCCTACAAGCCTTCTACCACGCTCTCAATCACTTCCTGAAAAATACGGAGACACCCTCTCCCATACCGAAGTGACTTCACCTCAAGTCGCCAGCCAACACCTATAAAGCAAGGGATGACTCAGTCTGCTAGCGTGCCTTCTACGACGCTCTCAATTACTTCTCAAAAAATATGGAGACACCTCCTTCCGTACCGAATTGACTTCCCCTCCAGTCGCTAGCTAACACCTATAAAGCGAGAGATGACTCGGCCTTTAGCCTGCACTTTGCCATCGCCTCCCTATGCTTAGTGAAAAGCGACTCATTTATCCTCATCATGGTGATATATACATGTAGACTCTTAACCTCAAAGGGGGCTCCCTCTCTCTAAGAAAGATAAAGAACACACACAGTTCTTTATATACGTAGATGAACTCATAACAGACCCTCTGTAACGACACCTTGCCATCTTAAGAACCACCTCGGTTCCTAACCTTCCCCTTCCTCACTCAAGTTTCACTAACTTGACCGTCAGAGGAACCACGGGGGGGAACCGGTCCCCGCTCACTCACAGATTCTTCTTGTATGTGAAGCATGAACTTCATCCTCTAATTTAAGAACCAGGCATAAAGTCGGAGAAGGAGGCAGCCCCTTCATCAATCTCCTCTACATCATCCCAGCGATGACTCAAGAAGAATTGATCCTACCCCCAGATCCACACATATCCTCTTCTGGATACGATTTACTGGTTGATCTTAGTCATCAACAACAACCAATCATATTAGAGGACTCTTGTTAGGTTTAAGGACATGTGGACTTATATTCCTATTAGAGCTCTTATTCATTAGATAGCAAGGAGTTGAGATCTTCAATGCTATATAAGAACAGTCTTTTAAGATAATTAGATGCATCAATCTTCAGAGTGCCAATCGAGAGGAGAGAGTTCTATTGTGAAGCCTATTTGATATTCTTTTCTTTTGTTCCTTTAATTGAGAGGCTTTTGCGGTGTGATTTGGGATTGAGAGATTGAGAGATTCCACTTTGTTTTCCTGACAATTAGTAAAGCTTTTCTCCTCCTTAACCCATGGATGTGGGCTACAAGCATAACTATGTATATCTTTGTGTTCGTGTGCTCTTGATATTTTTCATGCTCTCGTGTGATTGATATTAGGTTATCCTGGAGAATTTGTTATAACAAAGATAAAACCTAATTAAAGATGAAACCTAATCCTAATAGGAACATAAGTCTAATTAGTATAATTATAATTCAAGAGTTATATAAGACAAGTTCTCACATATTTCCTCTCCCTTAGATTTCTCACATAAACCCTAGCAGACAAGGTGCGGCCCTCCTCTTCATCTTTCTCGATGGATCACCCCCACCCCATTCTCTTCTTGCCAACCGCCAATTACACTGGATCTACCTCCTCTTCCTCTTTCTCTACGGCTCGATGGTAACATCAATCGCCCCTAGCCGACCCCCGGTTGCGGCAATAGTTATACCAAATCCACCTCTTCTTCCTCTTTCTCAACAGCTCGATCGACGGTAACACAATTTCTCCACCTAATTTTCACTAACCACCTCTCGTTTTGTTCTTTGGTTATGTTATTTCTTCAACTAATACAATTATGCGATCCCCAACTACATTAGATAGAACCCATCCTATTATCTATTTTTAGATATATGGTCCTTAAATAGCAGAAATAACAATAAGATGTGAGTTTATCTTTAACAATGCATGAATTTCTAACATAGAAATACATTGGGAGACAATACTGTTTGCGGAGAAAATTGTTTGTTTCATTGCGGGATTCATTACAAACTTCAAACGTTTACAACAAAAACAAAAATTAGTCTTTTTATAAGACCTTTACACAATGAAAACAAAACAAAAGTACAATTCTCTTCAAACAGCGCAGAGATCGTTTATCGGTCTTCTGCTTGCGTGGGATCTTGGCCTGTGACGGGGATGTTGATATCCGTGGACCATCGTCGATCAGATATGATTGCTGAAAAATCAGGCAGAGCTTCGTTGATTTGCGAAGGAATCGAGAAACCGTAGCGTTTATCTCGGCAACGGCGAGATAATTGCTCTTCTTAAGATTATCGCAACGGGATAATCTTAAGGAATGGACCCGGGGAACTGTAGATCTGACGATCTTCTCTTCTTTATGCCGACGAGCTCGATCCGATCTCTACTCCTCCTCCTCTCTGAAATCTGTGCACTTTAAGTCTTCAGTTCAGCAGGGCTTCGCCGAGGCACGAGAATTCCAGATCTATAAAAATGTGGGCCTAAGGCTGTATTTATAGGCTCAAGAGGAGTTCCGGGCGGTTAAAACCACACAACGACTTTAATTTAGGCCTGGAGACACCCCAGGGCGTCTCAGCGAGGCGGTGTTTTGGCCTTGGCCGAGACACCTCGGGGTGTCTCATCTTATGTTGAGACGTATTTTTGCATCTTCGTCCGTTTCCGCCGTAATTTCTTCGTCTGAACTCGGATTTGAGAGATTCAAAGTGTGTTGGAAAGCTAACAATGAGTTCTATAAGCTCCAATGATTGGATCATCTATAGAATAAATGAGACACGAGGGGTGTTGCGCCTTTTGTGAACGACACGAGGTGCCCGATCAGTTCGTACTCTTGTTACTCTAAAATTCTGTTAGTTCACGTAGTTCGTCGATTCACTTTAAGCGTTCGTCGACGTCAATCAAACTTTTGTGACTTGGATAGTGATATCCATTGTCTCTTCTTAATGATGAAATGTTCGTAGAGACCTACAGGTAATTTTCAATGCCTACAGATACCCCCTCCAAAGCGTTCCAGACTCGTTTCTTTTATAGAAGAGGCTGGAATACTTTGGATGTAATTGGTCCAGCCTTCGATAGACATAAAGGACCTGTAGTTAGCTTCGATTCTTGACTCCTTCGATTTTCAATCTATTCGATGCTTTGACGAATAGCTGAAGTTCTTTCGGCGCTGCGTTTATCGGCTGGCCATCGTCGAAGTCTCAAATCTAAAACTGATGAGTTGAGTTTGGCTCGCGTCGTCGAGTTGACTTTGAACTTGACTATCTCCATCACATCGGCTCTTTCATTGCAACGCATTGATTGGCGTTGACCTAGGGTTACGCGTTGACCGGCATTGACCCTAGGGTTTTGAACGTCGTACGTTGACTTCTTGATCGCAACGCGTTAACTGGCGTTGACCTAGGGTTACGCATTGACCGGCGTTGACCCTAGGGTTTTGAACGTCGTACGTTGACTTCTTGATCGCAACGCATTGACTGGCATTGACCTAAGGTTATGCGTTGACCGGCGTTGACCCTAGGGTTTTGAATCGCCTGGCGTTGACTTTTGATCGCAACGCGTTGACTGGTGTTGACCTAAGATTATAAATCATCACACGTTGACTTTTTGGTCGCAACGCGTTGACTGGCGTTGACCTAGGGTTACGCGTTGAACGACGTTGACCTAGGGTTTCGGATCGTCATTAACACAGTTTATACTCGTGTGTTTGCTGGAGTATACACAGTTTAAGCTCTTAAGGTATTGGAGCGTAGCGGTCTCAAATGTTAGGGTTGCAGGACCAACAGTTAAAGCTGATTCATCTGTATGTGTGAATCTTATCTTAATGTTGTTGGATACTCGAGTCACGAGACCAACTAACGGAGTTGATGCGTCAATGACTCGTATTTATAGAATTTTTGGCAAATTCTCAGCCATCAACGGGTTTGATGAGCCTTTACCGACTATCGTTTGAGTCGGGCTAGCACGCGGATTGTTTAAGTCCGTTCCGTATGTGACGTTAAGCTAAAAGAGTTAACCCTTTTAGTGCTACGATATTGAATACGTAGACTTCGTCTTTCTCCTGTGAAAAGACTAAACAGTGACGTGTATCAGACGTTGACTTAGGATTTTTGGCAAATCCTCAGCCTTCAACGGATTTGACGTGCTCTTACCGATTACCGTTTGAATCGGGCTTACATGCGGATTGTTTTAAGTCCGTTCCGCATGTGACGTTGTGCTGAAGGAATGAATTCCCTTAGACTTGATGCTACGATATTGAATACGTAGACTTTGTCTTTGTCACGGGAATAGACTACCCGGCAACGCGTGTTAGGCGCTGACTCATCCTTACTTAGGATTCAGGATAAAAGTCCCCAGACTGGAATTTCGGTGTCTTCTTCAATCGGTGAAAGACTAAACCGGCAACGCGTGTTAGGCGTTGACTTATCCCTACTTAGGATTCGGGATAAAATT
>BQKN01005542.1:0-13501 GCA_022839385.1 Asparagus kiusianus | reverse complement strand
TATATATATATATATAGCCTTATAAAGACACATAAAATCTTATGAACATAATATGAAGAACAGAATAGAAATAGAAATTTGAGAATCTATCTCTCAATATTGCTCCTCTTGGGTTAGATTATTGAAGAATTCGGAAAGTGTTTCACGTACGCTTCTAATATTTGATTAATTTCGATTTATAGTCATGATATGCATATTTCGCCTCGTTGTATATCATGTTTTCAATAGATGGTATCAGAGCAGGTTACAAATTTGGTGTTTCTTATTTAATTAGATTAAGCTATTATGATTTGATCATAATTTTTTGATTATTAGATTAAATTATCATGATTTGATCTTATTTTAGGATTATTTAATTATATTTAATAATTTTATTAAGATCAAATAAAATCGAGTACTGCTCACTGAGTTGTTACTGTTCATCACATTGGTTATTGTTCATCTCGGTTTAATTTGTGAAACTGAAAAAAATAAATTTATTTTTGATTGAGATCAATTGGGGTTCTTGTTAAGATCATAATTAGGGTTTTGATTATATCATGAATTTTTAGTTTGATAAAATCAAATTAGAGTTCTACTATCAAATATTTCTGCCCAACACCCTCGCGCAAAACCCTAGACCCAAGCTCTAGTTTATAGGTTGAAGAGATGAAGTTTTGAGTCAAAAGTGTATTGGGTTTTGAACCCAAACCCATTAAGAATAGATCCCAAATCCTATTACGAATATGACGTGTTGTATCAGGTTTTGACCTGAACCCACTACAGACGCAACCCAAGTTCAAATTTGATTTAAACTCAATTACTTATCAAAACGGATCTGACCCATGAATAAAACCCAAACCCAAATCTTATTAGATATGAATTTTATTGTAAAATTAATATGAGACACCTGATTGACCCAGAAACTGTTCTGAAGCTCATCAGGTTCTCAAATGCGCTATAAAATTAGTTATGGCTCCCTCATTAACCCGAAAACTGTTCTATAGCCCGTCAGGTTCTCAAATGAGCTATAAAATTAATTATAGCTCCCTGATAAATTCAGCAACTATTCTAAAGTCTATCAGTATTGATAAATTATTGTAAAATTAGTTACAGACCCCTATTTCATCCAAAAATTGTTCTGGAGTCCACCAGTTTATTAAATTTACAGTTAAATTAGTTTCAGCCCCTTGATTGATTTTGAAACTATTTCAAAGTCCATCTGAGTACATAGACTAATTTTTGATTAGTCCTTAATAGCTACGGATGTTATTCTGAAGTCGATATACATGTATAGTTTAGTTTCTTTTATTGAAAAATTATCTAACTCTTATTAAATTGTTAGAATTGATATTGTATCATGTATATCTCTAAAATATTGTTCAAATTATACATGTGATATGATTGTATTAATTTTAAATTATTTAAATTCAATATTCATGTGATTAAGGTAATATATAAAAAATTACTGTTTGGTCCAGATTATGTTCTAAAAATTTTATTAAGTATAAACAGTTTTGAATTTGTTAGAATATGACTATTTATTGAATTCACAAATTTGTTGTCTTCTCTCAATTATGATAAATTACAAAAATTGTATAGAAGTGTAGATAGATTATTATTTAAAGAAATAAGAATCTAAAGGTCTTTAATCACAGAGATATAATTTGGGTAATAATTTTTTAGCTTATCTGGTGTCACAAAGGATAGGGTATGTTAAAATTTATTATCTACTTATATTTTTGCGTTAGCATGCCAAGTATTTTATGTATAATGGGACCAGGTTAAAATAGGTAGTGTCAACTATTTTATATAAAATAGCTGGATTGATAGGTTAACACTTTGTTGATGTCTTAGGGTGCTCGCTAAAATAGTGGGGCACATCTTACATCAACGACCAAAATTTAAAGGAAAGTCATTAATCACTAATGATTGAACAGATGATTCTATCTCATTTGGTTATATTCGATCTTGAAAATCAGGAGGTTTATAAATTAATCTTTGATTTCCTATTCACATTTAAATAAATAAGAGAAATGTTAAATGTGAAGTCATTACTTAAAATATCCCTAATAATTATTGTGCAACAATAAAATAATTATTTGAGATATTTTTGTTACTATATTCTGCTTATACTTAATGACTAAATTTTGTCATTTTTATGTTATTGAATAATTATAAATTGAATAGCCAAATTATTGGATTGAAAAAGAAATTTATTTAATTTCTTAATGCTAAAAATTTGGTCTGTGATTGTCTAAGGTGACATACCCGCTAAACCAGATGTAACTAATGATAAATATCATCAGTCATAATCCTGCTTAAAATATAATAATGATAAAAGTGGTGTTCATAAGATGAATACACTTATATATTTTCATAAGATGTTTATATATATATATATATTAACAAATTAGATTTGTTGGAAGTTGAGATCAAAGTCAAATGTTAATGTGATTTTTTACTTTCAAATCTCTATCCCTAGTTAGTTTAAAGTGAATATTTTAGACTTTAAGATCAAATTATCACTTTATTAGAACTAAATAATTTGTTGAGAAAGGAAAAGGACTATTATGAAGTAGGTTAAAACCATAATAGTGAATATCAAATTGAATTGTCTAGCATTAAGAAAAGAAAGTTTTCCTAAGAGAGAAATCTGAAAAAGAAAATAAGTTTCTGAACATAAAGCAAAGATTTAAATAATAAAAGTCACTAGATGAAAAGAAATTGCAGATGTTGTATTACATCACTTAAAAAAGTAATGTCTTTTTTAATATATTCCACCTCATCGGTTAGTAGAGACTGTTGATCTGAGTGATTCTTTATGTATGATATATTGATACTAGTTTATCTTTACGTACTTACAAATTGCTATAAGAGTACAAGAAAAATATTAGCTTGAAGATGGAAAGATTAACTTTGATAATAGAAATAAAAGCTTTAGTTTCAGCATTATAATTAAGAAATTTTTTTTAGTTTTAAGTAAAGGGCATGAAATGAAACTTAAATACTGTCTTAATGTTTTTTAAAGTTAAAAGAAATTTGATTTCTATTTTCTAAACTTTATGCTAGTGATTTTCTATTTTATTGTAAAATAGAACTTCTACTAAAGGTTTATAAATTTCTTTATTGACAATTATGAAATTAAAACCGTTTCTATTTTATAATTACCACCCTTAACTCTTATGTAATATTATTAGAATTAGTAAATCTCTTAAATATATATTGGATCAAGATAATCTAACTTAATTTTAGCACACAATGTCAGGTCGTGTTAATGTTGATAAGATCAACAAGTGGATAAAAGATAGTCCTTTAAATTTTCTAAAATTAGGATATTTCTTAACTTGTAAATATTGTCTAAGAGACAAGATGACCAAACTATTTTTTCAGAATAGTGCTAAAGCTCTAAGCACTCTTGACTTCATAAATTTAGATGTATGTGATCCTTTAAATGTTAAAGCAATAATTGAATATTCTTATTTTATAGCATTCATTTATGATGCATTTATATATTGATATATTTATGCATTCGTATCATATATTAGAATGTTCTTGAATAGTTTAAAAATATAGATAGAAGTTAAAGAGGAACTTGATAAAAGCATCAAAGCATCCGAATTGATCAAGTTGGCAAGTTCCTAATCTTAGGAGTTTAAGAGATTTATAAATAAAATGGAAATGTTAGTACTTGTTAATGATGGTTAACCAAACAGTCAAATATTTTGTAGGTGAGATTGATGAGGGGCCATTCACTTCTTCGAATATCTAGTCTATAGTAGAGTAGCTTTCAACCTGCACAAAGTAGAAACTCGTGAGAGGATGGGGCTTGGTTCCCCCGTTGTACCTCCAACGATCAAGTCAGCTGGTGAGCTTGAATGTGAAAATGAAGAACTGTGAGAGTTCTAGTTTGTAGTATAGTATATCTAACAGATATTCTAAAAGTCAAAATTCAAAATGTCCAAAAGTCAGAATCCAGAAATCAGAATCCAGATCCTTTTGAAAGGAAGAATAGTACCTCCATTTATAGAGGTGATGGAAGGATAAAATGGACACTTCGGCCGAGCACAAGAAGGCGGTGGAGAAATATGGGTTGACGGCTGCGTCAGCACCTACTTTACACGTGCCGATCGGCGCGTGGAGGAGAGATCACCTCAGCATTAAATATGAAGCGATCTGAGGCATGACGGTGCTGACATGGTCCGATGAGTCATGAAGACTATCAGGGCTAGAGATATGATGCACCTACCAAATATTAAATGCAACACCGACGTGTTATCATTAGGAGAGGCTCAAGGCTGAAGTCGTCCTATAGCTTTGCCGAGAGGTAACGCCTTTCGAGTCGACCTCATGAGGCGTCGAATAACTGGTCAAGTAGGCTCGTTGCGAGTAGTCTTCAACACAAGGATCGACAAGTACCGCCTTTCATGCTGACATAAGGAGATGTCAACTTGACGGGTTGGCTACGTTAGGATCCATGGCTGTTTGACCATCAATTTGGATTGAGCGGTGCATGTAGGGGGACACTTGTTCATAGCTGGCAAAGGGTCGTGCTTTGGCGACTAAAAACACCATAACAATTAACCCCTTTCGCTTGGAGTTGGCTTGGCCAGGTCTGAGTGAAATGAGAAGCTTTGGACGAACATGGGTGTGCATTAAATAAGGGAACTAAAGCGTCATGTCAGATTTACGTGGATGATATCACTGTACATTCTTTTTGACTACCACAGCTCCACTTTTCATGGTTGATTGTGAGCTATTCGAGGAGAGTGGGCTACACCTTGATCCTTAAAGTGTTACTTCGGATTCTGAGAATTAATCTCAGTTGTTGTCCATAATTGGATCTGGCGGTTCAGATTCTGTCAGTTGTGGATTTAGCTGCCTATATATAGAGTTCAAGCCATAGGGTAGCATTTATTATCTTGTGAACTTCCTTTGAGATCTCAAAATCTTTCCCGCTCATATCTTTCCGGTGATCATCTCTGCATTCTGCGATGGCATCAGATCATGTTGATCGATGAGCTCTCCTGGCGGAGTTCTATTCAAAGGTGACTCAAGCATAGTAAAGAACGCTCCATGGGAGATTCGATATCCCCAGAGATTATGAGTTGATGGCCACGACGAGGTCGGAGGTCATTTACGATCATAGGCCTGATTGAGGTCTGCTCTACCTGAAGCATATGGAGTGTGGCCTACGGCTGCCCCTACACCCCTTCCTCCAGCAAGTGTTCACGTTGCTAGGAGTATCGCTAGTCCAAATGAAGCCGAACGCCATCGCCACTTTGGTAGGGGTTCATCATGATCTGCCATTAGTTGGCAATAAAGCCATCATTGCGGATCATAGGCCAGTTGGTGACTGTGAAAGTGAACCAGACTAAAGGAAGTTCAGGCTCATCACTAGCCTTCCTGACTCGCACAAGGACTAGAAGGAGAAGTTTTTCTGGGTTGTGAGGGACGACCTGGAGTTAGGCTACTCGAATTGACCTAAAGTAAGGAGTGAGATGCTCATGGAAGGTGACTTGCTCGATACTGAGAAAGATGCGCTTGATGAGATCAAGGGGTATGTAGTCTCTCGTCGCGTCGATCATCTACTTGACAACTTGGCCTTACGAGTTGCTAACGTGTCTGTCGTGCCTCCTTTTGCCAAGGACTAGGAGAGGGCTTCAGCCCTTATCTTAGGGACAACGGAAGCAGTGATGGTGCGGACCGCTTCTTTGGCTGCCCTAGGAAGAATCACCTGCTAGGCCCGTGAAGCGTCTCCGCCGTGACTTTCCCCAAATGCAGGCCGAGATGACTGAGGCAGACTCCCTTGGCGCACTCCCTAAAGTAGCTTAGACCGGGACTCTCATCGATGTCCTCATGATGAGGATGGCGATGCTGTTCACAATGAGGCGAGGGGCTTGAGTGTTTGTTGCGACCCTCCAACTGCTTAACAGTGTTATGAGGAGTCCGCGGTGAGACGTCTCGCTGCGCTCTAGAAGGATGAGCTGAAATTACCCTGGAGGGAGGTGAATAGGATAATAAAAAAATAAATGTGCAATAAATCAAATTCAATGCAACACAAGACACTAATTAAATGCTATGGCAATGAATAAAGAGGAAAATTAGAGAATAGTTATTCAAGATGACACGGCGATACATTCACGGGGTTCGGTCCTCCGACCTACGTCCCTGACCACCTCTCCCGATGGTAACTTTACTATCACACCCGATTTAGAAGCAGGAACTTCTTCACGACGATCTCCCCACAAGATCTTATAACCCTCACAATGATCTCCTCAAGATCAATCTAACCACACAATCACAAGATGAAATAAGAGAAAATCTCTCACAATAATCCTATGATAAGGATCAAGAGATAAACAAATCAAGCTTAGGGTTTTGTGAGATGTGGAATTGAGAAATCAAAAACTTAGAAACAATTAAGAAGGAAAATTTGAAAGTTTGAGGTCAAGGACACTTTAGAAATAAAACTTAGGGATTTTTCTTTGGTTGCTTGATTACTAAAGTGAAGAGGGTAAAGGGGTATATATAAGCCCCAAACAATAGCCCAAATCCCAAACAAATCACCAAATCCTGGATTTTTAGCTCAAACAAAAACTAGCTGTTAACAGTGCCATCAGTTGACTGATATTGTTTATTAGTCGACTGATGAGCCGACTGTTACAGGCTGCTCATCTGCTATTGGTCGACTGATGAACTTATCAATTGACTGATAACTTGCATCGGTCGACTGATGGTTCATCAGTCGACTGAGCAGAAACTAAATGCACTTTCTAGCGTGTTTCATCGGTCGACTGATAACAAGCATCAGTTGACTGATAAACGTGCACATGCACTGTTCAGATATGAAAATAAGTTTTCAAGTGCCTTAAAAAATAGCCAATAAAATCCAAAAAGTATGAACTTTAGAAAATTCTTATAAACATAAATATAAACATGTTATAAAAGGAATTTTTAAAAAATTATTTTTTAATTGTAAAAACTACTCATTTTATAAAAATGGTTAAAAACTTATTTTTATAAGTGTATGTATGTGTGAACCCCAATCACTTTAAATGTTATCTACTTAATAACTTATCTATATTTATCTCTAGAGAGAAAATAAAAATGTAAATAGCTCACACATATGAATACAATTTTTTTGGTCTGGATATTTGTTTAAATGTTGATGAAGCTTCTTTTATATATGTTGTTCATGAAAGCTTTTCTTCATCAACTTGTCTCCACCTCCTTGGATATCATCGTTGTAGCTCATATTCCATCCAATCCTCTAATTTTCTGTACTATCTTACTTAGCAAAATACAATCTACACAATATCACTCAATCAAGCAATTAGCACCAATAATGGTGTCAGTAAATTATTATCAAAATAAGAGAACTAACAATCTGCCCCTTTTTGATAATGACAAACCATTGTTATTCAAGAGCTAGCATGAACAGAATAAAATTTTAGCTTATAGATAGTTTCTTCCCCTATTTATAAGACTCTCCCCTTATCTATGTGCACAAATTAGGATATTTTTCTCCCCCTTTGTCAACACCAAAGTGGGGTAAATAAGAAAATATACATGTGTTAAAATCCACAAGATAATGTAGATCACATTCCTTAAGTGTTTGGATTTATAACCTATCCCTAGGCATTATTACCAACTCACTCCTCTTAGAATTGACCCCGGTCTCTCCCAACCACTCCTCTAAGTATCCTTGTGTGTTTAAACATGTTTTGATAATATAGATCATAATAAAAATATGTAGATACGAAATTGATAGCTTAAAACTATTAGCAAGCAAAAGGCATCAAAACAAGTATTCAAAGAATGCACATGCCAAATTCATTTCTTATACGACAAAAATCTTCTTCACTAAGGGGTTTGGTAAAGATGTCCACTAATTGTGATTTTGTGTCAATGTAAACAAGGAAAACATCTTTCCTTTCTACATGGTCACGTAAAAAGTGATGTCGTACATCTATATGTTTGGTTCTAGAATGCAAAACAAAGTTTTTTGAAATGTTAATTGCACTAGTGTTATCACAAAAAAATTTTGTATCACGAAAGTGTAAATCAAAATCAACTAAATTTTGTTTTATCCATAAAAGTTGTGCACAACACAAGCCGACGGCAATGTACTCCACTTCTGTAGTGGAAAAGACAACACAATTTTATTTCTTTGATGACCAAGAAACAAGTGAGTTACCCAAAAATTGACATGTTCCACTCGTACTCTTGCGGTCTACCTTACATCCGGCAAAGTTAACATCATAATACCCACAAAGATCAAAAGAAGTGTTCTTAGGATAAAACAAACCAAGTTTTATAGTGCTATTTATATATTTAATAATTCTTTTAACCGTAATTAGATGAGATTTTCTGGGAGAAGCTTGAAAATGTGCACATGCACAAACACTAAACATAATATCCGATCTACTAGCGGTGAGATAAAGTAAACTACCTATCATACATCGATACAGCTTTTGGTCTACCTTCTCACCACTCTCATCCAAGTCCAACTTAATGGTGGTACTCATAGGGGTTGGTGCATGTTTATAGTTCTTTATTTCGAATTTCTTGACCAACTCTCTCGCATATTTGCTTTATGACACGAAAATCCCATCATTGATTTGTTTGACTTGGAGACCGAGAAAAATGTAAGCTCTCCCATCATGCTCATCTCAAATTGTTCTTGCATAACTTTAAAAAAATCCTTGCACAAAGATTCATTAGTGACACCAAAAATAATATCATCAATATAAATTTGAACTAAGATAAAATTATTTTTTCTTTTTATAACAAATATAGTATTATCAATTTTTTTCTTTTGAAAAACTATTATCAACAAGAAAACTTGAGAGGCGAGCATATCAAGCTCTAGGAGCTTGTTTTAACCCATATAAGGCTTTTTGTACACGGTAAACATGATTTGAAAATAGTGGATCAACAAAGCTGGGGGGTTGCTCATCATACACCTCTTCTTCCAAAAACCATTTAAGAAAGCACTTTTAACATCCATTTGAAATAATGTGAAAATTTTAAAACTAACAAAGGCTAAGAACATCATAATAGACTCCAATCTTGTAACCAATGCAAAAGTTTATTTGGGTAACTAAATGAGCTTTATTTCTAGTCACTATGTCAAATTCGTCAAGTTTATTTCTAAAAAACCATTTTGTTCCAATAATATGAAAATCTTTAGGTCTAGGAACAAGTTTCTAAATATTATTTCTTTAAAGTTGTTCAATTCATCATGAATAGCTAAGACCCAAAATTCATTATTCAAAGCATCATCAACACGTTTAGGTTCAATTTGGGATAACAAAGCTACATTATCATACTCACTCATAGACTTTGGGAGAGTTAAAACTCCTTTTGATGGGCTCCCTATAATTTGCTCATTGGGATGATCCGGTGCAAATCTCCATGCCTTGGGGAGTTCCTCTTGATTTTGTTCAAGGTTCCCTTCCCCATCTTTTGGTGCATCCGTTGAGCGTTTGTCATTTATTTGCATGAGTTCCAATCCTCTCTCAATAACATTATCATCCCTAGGCACACCATCTAGCAAACCATCATTAGTTTCATCAAAAGTAATGTTTGTTGAGAACTCTATAAGCCTTACTCCTTGATGCATATCCCAAAAATACACCAACATCAATCTTTGAATCAAACTTGTCATGATGATCTTTAGTGTTCAAAATAAAACATTTATAACCAAAAATCCAAAAATAACTAATATTAGGTGTTTTGTCAAAATAGAGTTCGTAAGGTATTTTCTTGAGAATAGGTCTAATTAAAACACGATTTAAAATATAGCAAGCCGTGTTGACGGCTTCTGCCCAAAAATAGCAAATCAAAAGCATAATTAAAGTACGTGCCATATTTTGTATGGTTCGGTTTTTGCATTCAACAACACCATTTTGTTGTGGTGTTCTTGGAGCAAAAAATATATGTGTTATACTATGATAGTCACAAAATCCACTAAAAGGTTTATTTTAAAATTAATCGTCATAATCACTTCTAATTTTTACAACTTTCAACTCCTATTTATTTTCAACTCTTTTTACAAAATGAAAAAATTCTTCAAACATTCATCTCTATTTGCTAGAATATAACTCATGTAAAACGTTAAAAGTCATCAACAATAACAAATACATAATATTTTCCTCCTAATGAGGTAACACGCATAAGGCCAAATAAATCAAGATGAAACAATTGTAAAGGTTTAGTGGTGGATACCTCATTTATGTATTTAAAAGAGTTTTTGATTTATTTACCTTTGGCACATTCCTCATATTGTGAATCTTTAATGTATGTTAGACATGGTAGTCCTCTTACCAAGTTCTTCTTTGATAGCTTAGAGATTAATCTCATGTGAGTATGTCCAAGTCTTTTGTGCCAAATCCAAGTATCTCCATCCACCGCGGCAAGACACTTTACATTTTGATCTAAAAGTTTATTCATCTCAAAAATATATACATTATATTTTCTAAGGGCAACAAAAATAGCTTTATCTTTTAGACTTAATATATACTTATCCGGTTTAAAAATAACATCATAGCCTTTGTCACTAAGTTGACTAATAGTTAAGAGATTATGATTAAGTCTTTTTACCAAATAAACATCCTCAATTACGGGAGACGGTATCTTATTAATATTACCAATACCTACAATTTTACCTTTCTCACCACCACCAAAGGAGACATTACCTCCTTCTATCCTTAATAGGGTTATAAATAAGTCATTATTGCCGATCATATGATGAGAGCAACCACTATCAATGTACCACAACTCTCTACATCTTGTGTGAGACGTTCTCTACATGTAAACAAGTTGTAGAACATTTAGGTACCCAAACTTTAGGTCCTTGGATGTTAGTATTTCTAATACTCTTAGGTACCCACATCAACCCATAATAATAAACATTATCTCTAAACCTACAATATGTGGAAGTATGACCATATTTCATGCAATATGTGCAAACAAAATTTTTCTTGAAGGTGGAAACATGAGATCTATGATGCCATGTTCTTCTAAAGTGATGATGATTATGACTAGTAGAAGCATGATTTATTTAATTTTTAATTTTTCAATTTGAAAACTTAATTGTTTGTTTTCATGCTCAAGGTCTCCAGTTATCTTATCTTTTAACATGATGATATTATTTAAAAAGGATTGTAGCTGTTCAAATTTAGAATCATATGACTTGTGCAACTTTTTAAAAGAAGAATGTTCCCTTTTTAATTTCTTAAATTCAAAGTTTAATTCTTCTAGAGCGGCTCTGAGCTCACATTGCATAAAAAATGATTCATCTTCAGATTTGGATTGTACCTCATCTTCATGAGCCATGAAGCAAACATTTGGATCATGAAGTGCAATCTTGGCGCCTTCATCATCACTATCCGAATCACTTAGTTCGGATTCATCCTATTCTGCATATATTGCCTTCTTCTTCTTGTACTTCATGTACTTCTCTTTAAGCTTAGGACAATCCTTTGCCAAATGTCCCGGTTCATTGCATTCAAAATATTTACATACACGAGAGAGGAACTTGTTAGAACGATTTTTAAAAATTTTACTCAATTTAATCAATCTTGATACTCTTCTAGAGAGGTGAGCCACTTCTCTGAAAATATCTGTTTCACTATCCGAGGAGGAGGAGCTATCATCAATTGCTTCTTTAAGAGCAATAGTCTTCATCTTTCCTGGAGGCTCTTCATTCGTTCATTTGGGTTCTTCCTTTATCTCCTTAATCTTCTTCTCATGGACCTTGAGCTTGCCAATGAGGCCATCTAGGGTGAGCTTGGTAAGATCATTTGCCTCCTCAATGGTGGTTGCCTTTGGCTCCCATACTGATGTGAGAAAAAAAAGAATCTTGTAGTTCTTTTCTTGATTCTCCAACACCTTGTCAAGGCTATGCAATTGATTTATAACATTAGTGAAATGACAAAACATATCATCAATTGATTCATTAGGAAGTATTTTAAATAATTCATATTCATGCATAAGGCTACTAATTTTTGACTCTTTGACTTGGTGGGTTCCCTCATGACTGACACATAGTTTCTTCCAAATTTCATGTGTGGTTGCACATGTGGAGACTCTATTGTACCTATTTGGAATGAGGTCATAAATCAAAGTGTTCATGGCTTTAACATTTAGATTAGCCAAATGCCTTTCTTTCTAGCATATCGTCACTAGACTTCTCAACATATTTCTTCTCTATTATCTCTAGGATGTCAAGATCAATGCATCATAAGTAAATTCGTAACCTAGCTTTCCAATATGCAAAATTATTTCCGGTGAACAATGGGGGTCTAGTGGTTGATTGACCTTCAAGCATATGTATATTCATTGTTGAATCCATTTGGATCTTTTCTCTAAGGTAGTTAGACCTAATAAATATGTAGAGAGCTTGCTCTGATACCAAATAAAATTACCCTAGATGGGGGTGAATAGGGTAATAAAATAGTAAATGTGTAATAAATCAAATTCAATGCAACACAAGACACTAATTAAATTCTATGATAATTGTAGGTGTTAAAAATTGCCCATAGGACCTCAAACACAGTTCAAGACAAGGAGAATGCGATAAACGTTATTATTCAGGTCGAGAGAATTTACCCAACATCAGTAAGTGAATGAAATGGATCAATAGAGTGCACAAGTCAACGAAGCGATGAAGCGTGCACAGAACAAGGGAATTGGAAGGATCATGAATCGCGAAAATATCAAAAAGATGAACAAAACACCACTCGGAGGCCCGCGTAGGCGCGAGTCACCAAATGGTGGCTCGCAACATTACGAGTCACCAAGTGGTGGCTCGCATCTATGCGAGCCACCAAGTGGTGGCTCGCACCTGTGCGAGCCACCAAATGGTGACTCGCACAGTTGCGAGCCACCAAATGGTGACTCGCACAGTTCCGAGCCACCAGGACTCTTATTGAGTACAAAACCTTTCCAAACACGGATTTCGATGATTTTTAAGGATTCTTTCATCCTAGAACCTCCCTAATTGTTTTAAGGTTATCCCTAGACGCGTTTAAGGGGTTATTAACTGTAGAAGATGTTTAAACACCAATTCTTATTCAAAAGGACCTCTCCAAAGGCTTATAAATAGAAGCCCAGGGTCTTCTTTCAAGAGGATCTGAAATTGAGAAGGCGAGGTGCTGTCAAATTGTCAAGCTAACCACGAATTTCAGAGGAGAGTCATTAGATCTTGGCGAACACTTTCATAAAGAAAGCCCTTCGAAAGGTTTGTGATTCTTTCCCCTTCTTTCCTCCAGATTAAACTTGGTTTTAATCTCGAGAAGAGCCACAATCTCGCTTGGTCGTGATTGTTGCTTCCGCAATTGTTTCCTTCGTGAAACAAGAGCGTAATTAATTATCTATCGGGTTTGATCTGCGGCGGTCCACGGACTAACGCGTCCCCGGCACAGGCAAAGATCTCACACAAAGCAGTGGGAGATAAACTACTGTTACGTTTTGTTTGATGAAGTTGTAATCTTTATTTTTCGTTGTAAGAGGA
>BQKN01005527.1:0-11890 GCA_022839385.1 Asparagus kiusianus | reverse complement strand
TATATATATATATATATATATATATATATATATTGTGTGTGTGTGTGCGCGCGCGCGCGCGTGTGTATATATATGTATGTATATATAAATATATGTATATATAAATCTGTATAGATATATATGTATGTATGTATCCCCCCCCCCCAATAGACAAGAACAAAGCTAGCCAATGGCTAGTGTAGGGAGGGCAAAACATGGCTAGTCTAAGTGAATGAGAGTTTTGACATTTATGTAAACAAGTGAGTGCATGAGTCATGAGTGAACCATTGTAATTTAAATCCATAGTTATATACCTCCATCGAGTTTTCTAATATCTACTTTCCACCATCTTGGCCCGTGTACTCTACCTTAACACGACTATCCATTGGACAGTTATAGAAATCAAGAATTAGAATTGTGTTTCGCATTTATCTCCTCAAAAGTCTTCAGCAACAAAGCGTGCAATAAAGATTTGTATATAGACATAGGAAATCAAAGAATACCTGCTCACTAGAATGCACACGAATTGGTCCAATATTAACAGATATGTACTTTCCCCTGGATGACAGTTTTCTAGTAACCTGACCCTGTTATAGATAGGTGGTATATGTTAAAGACAAATAGCAACAAAAGCAAAGATATCAACCAGATACATGCAGGCATGCTTCTTGGTGGAAGGAAGAAAACTTGATAAAATTGTGGAAAAAAATATTTGCAGTAGCCTATTCAATAAAATACTTATATAAAACAAGTTTAAACCACAAATACGAAGGTTACTATTGACTGATTTTCTTCTGATAGTGGCTGAGAGAATCTGATGAATTTCTTATAAGGTTATAATGGAGGGTTACTATAAAGATTTAATCATAGTGCAGACAGTTTAGTTCCTGTTGAACACAGCTCGGTCAGGTAAACAAGCACCTCATCACCAACTTAAAATAGTATGTGCTCCGAGTACTTCGGAAACTATAAGTTCTACTTCAAAGAAGCAAGACAAATTACACTGCATAATGTTTAGAGGTAATAATGACGATGACAAATGCACGCTATTGTGTGGAAAGCTGCAAAGCCAAATTGAGTAACAGAACTCATGAAGCCATGTGTTCTAGAAGAATCTCTTACCCATCTTGACTCAAATATATCTTATACTATTATAAAAGTGTGCAGAATGTTAGAAAATTTTCTTCCGGAAATGCCCTTCACCATATCCATACATAATTACATACATACCTAAACACACAAAATGCTCGATATGAATGTGATAGTTACCTTCTCCAAGACATCCACACATGCATAGATGAACACACACACACACACATAGACACACATGAAAACCTATGTTAAAATTATTTTCAAAAGATGCCCTCCAATTGCATGTGCATTCAAAGTCCCTTTACTCAAATTATCATTCAAATAATTTATAAAAATTCAATGGTATAGTAATACTTAAAAGAAACAATTTGGACAAATAAATTAGATATTTTTCGTTCTCTTGCTGGTTCCGATTGACTGGGAGGTGAATCATTAAAGCTTTATCTTCAAGAGTAATTAATAATTACTTCAATGGCCACTTATTTTTACTTTTTATATTAATAATTGCTAAATAATAATTACTCTTTTCCAACCCCCCACCTCCAAATGAATTGTTTCCTCATCCTTTCTCTCTACCTATTTTACTTTTCATGTGATTAATTATTGATTTCTTATTTAAACTTCCTTTTTTCCTAAAATCCTTATGGAAAGGGCACGTGTTTTGGAATTCGGAAGTTCTTCAAGATGTGAAGGGAAGGGAATGAGTGGAGCGGAGTTGGATGGTGCGGGTGATGTACATCAATGGCTGAGGTTATAATTGTATTTGGTAAATACAAAACTAAACTAATCTTTGCTCTAACAGCTAATATAGTAAAATTAACTGCACATTTTCTTGGAACAAAGTATTGAACTTCCCTCTCTTATGGTTACAATAGGAATATAGAAAACCCAACAACCACCACTACGAACAAAAACAGAGCCAACAGAGGTCATGACGCTGGTACCACAGCGTCTATCAATGACCATGGGGCAAATGGGCCGCTAATATACGGGATCCATACAAGCCCGCTCGTGTCTGCCTCGTCACCTACGAGACTGTCGAGGCCGATGCCCGTCCCTACAATGAGGCCACCCTCCGTATGCGGGGTAACTAAGCCAAGCTCAACTTCCCCCAAACACCAGCCTCTAACTGCCACTGCCCCACCATAGCCGTCAGTGGTAACTTCTCCGGCAAAGGTGCTTGGAAAAGACGGACAGAGAATTTAATTTAAGGTTTGTGAGAAAGGTTACTACATATCATCAAACCATGATCAGTAGGAGGAGGGAGCTTGTGGCTAGTGATGATACGAGTTTCTCACATGGCTTAAAAGTTTTCATTGGGAACTTGCCTTTTCAAGTGGACAACGTTGAATTTGATAATGCAAGGAGTGTGGCTTGTTAATGTTTTTGTTTTGGTGAATGTTTCGGCTTTGAGGGGTTAAGTTTAACACAACTTGAGAATTGGGGGACCTAATAGCAATTTCAATTTTTGAGGGATTAAGTTTAAAATAACTTGAGGATTGGGGGACCTAATAGCAATTTCAATGATTTGAGGAACTAATTTCAAAATATTAAAGATTTAAGGGACTCATATTAAAATAACCTTTTTTAAATTTGTTTATGGTGAGGGTATTAATCAACTCAGTTTCATGTTTGTCAATAGATTAATTGTTTTCATATTTTAGCTATCAACTAATTTTCATTGCTTTCTTCTATATTGCGGAAATTTCAATGTAGAAAGGGCAGTTTAGTTCTCTCTTACAAGTTACAATACAAGTTAGTTTAGCTTTCTATTCCTTTTGCTATCTATTCTTTTTCTTATTTGAGTGTTAATAATATTGCTACTTCTTAAATCATCCCAATTCTGAAGCATGAATGCTCAAAGTATTCCTATGATTATAGTTGCAATTGATTGCAATGTCGCCCTATTGGAATTTTGTTTCCTCCTTTGGATACAGTCCATACGGATGATCCTGTTATAATTTAGTCTTTTTTATGACCACTTGTACTATATGGTGCCTTTGGTAAGATTTACATATCCATACAATCATTTTCACTATTGAATCCTTCAGCTTGAGAAATATAACTAATGATGAAAATAGTTACACTAATCTTTATTCCAGTATGCATGATTTTACTCTAGCATGCATGATTTTCGTAAGCACTCAAAATTTCTTTCCAATTCTTTATTTTAAATCTTTATATCTTACATCGTGTAATGTCCTCTTTTTCCTATCCACGAAACATACTAAGAACATGAACAAGTACAACCACATGCAACGCACATGCACTATACTAGTAAATCTAAGCAAGCAAACCTGTGAGACACGAATCTTTTACTTCGGAGTTTCCATATTATGTTGAATCACAGAAAGATCTTTTAACGCAATCTCTTTTGCATCCCCATCTTTTACTTTGGAGTATATTATGAAACAACAGACCACAAGCATCATGTACAGGCCTTGAAAGTAATAGTCAGGGTCGTCATAAAAAAGTTATCACTGCTTACAAACAACTGTGGCCCTTGTGAATGTATACAAAGAATACTTGCACAGTAAGCGGCATCCTGGAACTTGCATTAGTAATCTATTTTTATTTGCTGATAACAATACATATAATATTTTCTGAACTGCAAGGGACTCAGCTGCACTGTGATAATGATACTTGGATAAATGAACATTTTTTACACATTTCCCAAAATTCGTTACGCAGTGCTCTCTTGCTGTATATTCATACATGGGGATTGGTTGGGTGCAATGGTAGCAAACTGTTACAGGTATTTTAGTTTCTGTCCATCTGGATGTCTATGTTATGTTCAGGTCTACCCAATTAATGTAGGTTCTTTGAAACTTCATTCACTAATAAATTGCAATATAAAAATATTGACTTTCTAATGCAAGAAATTGCATTTTGACGTTTCTTGGATGAACACATTGGCCCGTATTTGAATATCCATCCAAACAGAAGTAGAAGGTAATTATCGTGAGATTCATTCAAATAACAAATGATAATTAGTAAATTAAGAAAGTTTTCCAATAATTATATCAACTCAAATCACTAGTTCATGTTCAAAAGAACATTCTTTTCTTAAGAACCTGAGTCAGAGAATGTGTGGATTTGGATCACTAATATTGTATAATCTATTTTGTGAATTAAATGGAGCAAAGACAGAACTTTGTAACTTACTACATACTGTGACATGTGCCAAGATATTGCAAATGCTGATGAGCATCTGTGCCCAAACTCTTAGAAGTATAATAACCAAATGAAATGTGAACATTGTAACTTGTTTCAAGTTTGACATTATTGTGCTAAGATCTCATGAAAGTATGTATGAGAGCTAAGATTTGTAATGATATCTGATAGAGAAACTAAGATAGGTGTGGTAATATTAATTGACCTGGATAATTAGCCCATATCTTATGTTTCTCAACCTGATAACTAGGTGAGAAGTTCACAACCAACCTCATGATTTATAATTGATTTGTGACAAATGAATCTTGGGCAAACCCTCACATTCAGATTTGTCCAAACAAGGTGCAAAGGTTCAGGTTTTTTTTTCCTCGTTGACATTTGTTTCACACTTAAAAAAAGAATGTCCAGTTAGCAATGTCATAAAAGACGTTAAGAGGGTCTGGATGGCAGACGTACCGCCTAGAGGCTGATCACATGTTTTCTCCCTTTTTCATTTTTTAAATTTAATTGACAAAATGCTGGCAGCAACAACGAGCAGTGGAAGGGCAGCAACAGTACTAACAGGTGTAGCAGGGTGTAGGAATAGGACCATAGAACAAACAGAAGTGGTAGCAGTAACAGGAAGTAGCAGCAGCAAATAGCTGAGGGGAAGAAGACCAGGAGACAGGAGGAGGGGAGCAGAAGAAGAAGACAAGAAGAGTAGCAGTAGGAAAACAGTTAGAGCCAGAGCACTTAAATTAAACAAAAATTCAAAATTTTCTTGCCTGATAGACAGACTAAAGGTGGGAGGCCAAAGCAGTTTAAGGTTTGATTAACATATTGGATACAAGTTATGAAATCCCACACAATTTTATGTGGAACATCCATATAGCCTGCTTAACTGGGTATTCAGGGTTAACCGGCCCGTTAAAAGTGGTCTCAGATGCTTTGAACAGATTAACGGTCTTGACCGCTTAAAGGACCACATGCTCCGCTAAAGCCTAGACAGCCTCATAAAGCATTCTCAACAAAACTGATGGTTAGACATGTTAGTAATGTCTTGGAAATTGATGGATAGGTTCGGACCTCTAACAAAGCAGATGACCATGCAACGTACTTGCAGATATTTGTAAACAGTGATGGAGAAATGGTTTATCCAAATACAACAAAATAATAACCTTTTTCACAATCCGAGCAGCATAATGCATTGGTCTTGTGGACTCTTTATTCCTTATTCTAGCTATTGCATTTGAATGTTTTGACATAAATTTAATAACCAATGCAAGTAACATTTTGCTGTAGATATAATTGTCTCTTTTGGATGATCTAGATTTTTATCTCTTTAAGAAATCACCAAAAATTGTGATTATCAATTTAAGGTTCTGTCTTCCATGAACTAACAAATTTCAGTTACTATCCAGTACCCAACAGTGTCTTATATAAAGCATCATTGAACGACAAGTTTGCAATAACATAGAGCTATACCTTTGGAATTTGCTCTTGAAGTACAGATTCGACAGCAACAACCATTGCTTGGACAAAGTCATCCCCTCCAGTACCTATTGCAGTAAAGCCTCTGGCCATGGGATATGAATGCACCTGAATAATCAACAAAAAATTATAACATTCATAAATTCTAACATTGTTAAAGGTCAATGCAAATCAAAATTGACTTTTTGGAATTATGATCAGTGTAGGAAAACATCATCCAAAATTAATGGATGCAACAAACTGGAGTACTTAATTCTTAAAAAAATGACTAGATGTGACATTTTTGTGTAATGCACTGCATTGAATGACTAGATCCTTAAGCAATGAACAACTGAATGGCAGAGGCACAATAGGATAATCAGGTTGAGCCAAAGATGCAATAGGCATGGATGCTTTCTAAGCAATTTGATGCTCTAACAACTTAAAATATTTTTGCCCCTGAAACTAGAATATTGTTTGGCTCATCTCAACTAGATGAACCAGGGAGATAGTGTTCACAGAAGTCACCATAATCACAACTCCAGGAGATCTAACAGTTCTTCGAGATGTCGATCTCTAAACCACAATGAGTATGAACTAGACCTCGGCAATCTATAGTCTAGCACCATGATTCCAATAACTACCTCCATATAACCTCAACTACCAACGCATTGGTCATCTGCCACCTTGTTTAACAAGAGCCTATTTACCACCTTTATGTTAGTATCTCCTACAGGATTTAAGATGGTGGGATTCCCTATCTTGACTACTGCAAATAATTTAATAGCATTCACAGTAATGTAGATTTGAATCTATCAGACTACCATGCATAGTTGCAATAATTCAAATAAACTTAGAGATAGTACTTTATGGCGGAAACACCAGAAAACTTCCAACAACACTTTGATCAACTTTGAACAGCAGCAAATTCATCAAGCTATCTCTTTCCACTATTACCACACCAAATCATCATATATTATTTATCTTCTTTGGGAAAAGTCAACAAAAAAAATTGTTCCTGAGTATCAAATAAACCTGAGAGATCTGACTAGATCTGACTGCCAAAGATATCGCAGACATGAGTTTCTGCCATAAGGATGATGCCAATAAAAAAATTTCTTTGGAAAAAAGTAAAATTATTATTTAAGAATGTTAGGAGGAAAAACAAGAAAATTCAATAGCCAAATATATACAGACCTAATTTCTTCTGCAGGAGGAAAACAATGAGATAATTGTGATGATGTTGATGAGAGAACAATTCGTTTAAATGATAGATGCTGGATGATGAAGCTGAGTTAATGACTACAAGATGAGTAATGAATAGAGACAATGATAGTTCCACGACAAGGACGATGCTAAGTTGATGACAAGTTGATGAGGACAGTGAAGTATCTTTCCAAGATATTGGTACGTGATGTGACATGGAGTTAAACAACAGATTTGTACTTGAGCAGACAGTGAATGAGAAGCCAAACATCAAGATGATGTTGAAATCATAGTCGAGATCAGAAATTAAATCCAGAGTCAAAATATTGAGATCAAATAAAAATACCTTTCAGATATTGAGGTTGTAGGTGATGCAAAGTGGAGATCTTTTAAAGTCATGGTGCAGAACGAGCAGTTTCAATCCCTTATATGAGTTTTAAAGGTTAAAGCCTTCAATTCCTTTCTACCTCCTCTCTGAGAGCGCAAGCACATACTAATATGTGGAAAATAACCATTCGAGCAGAATCATTCTAGTTCCAGCTAATGGATCATATAAGCAAGGCCAATTCATTCCAACGAGCAATCTCCAACTTTGTACATGGAAACATACAAGGGAAGGGAAACCCTATGAAATGAAGAACATAACAATAATCATACCTTCTGATCCAGTTCAAGCCATTCATTAGTAGCATCATCCGTCACTGTGCCACCAATAATAACATTTGTGGTTTGTGCTACTCTTCCTTCAGTCTTGGACACTTCTGAATTAGGCACCAGCATAAGTTTAAAAAGTAACAGGAAATATCAACAAAGTAAGAAAATAAAAAAACTTTAAAAATTGTGATGGTTAAAGGAAGCCCAACACAATAAACATTAACAGTGACAACAATAACAACAACAACCAAGCCTTTATCCCAAATGTTTGGGGTCGGCTAAAACATTCACAGTGAGATAAACAAAAAAAAGGTTCTAGAACAAACAAAATTATTCACAACGGCCTATGTCATAAGAGAATCTATATCACTAATATCCATGACAGATTATTATTTTAAAATGAAACAATATCTACTAATCAGGACTCAGAAAAATAAATGATGTAGAGAAATAACACTACATTGGAAGTTCTTTGAGTAATGTAAGCTTGGTCAAACTTATAATGTTAAGATGGTGGACAGATGGAAAAGAAACCACCAGCGATGACTCACAACACTACCAGTAGGAAGTTGGTTTTCTATAATAGTCGTGTTGAATAGTCCATGACTGTACAGCTACGATAAGGTTGAGATGGAGCTAATCAGATCATTCTCGATCAACTCTTTTCTGACCAATAAACAAACTCTATAGCAAGTGCAGCATGGTAGCTAAAGTTCATTTAATTTTGAAGTCAGCATAGTGTACTACCTAAATCTGCTTGGAAGATTAGAGCTCACAGGTGAATATTATTAATGGCTTGATAACATAAAAACTAAAATTTAGCCAAGGTAAAGCGGCAAGGTGGAAATGAGTGTATCCCTTGCAAAGCTTCACAATTCCAAATTGTCGGTTTAGTAGAAAAGTAAGGCCATTTGATAACAGGAAATTCCAGGTCAACGACGACACCCACTTGTCAGAACCCTTGGTCTAAGGGGCTGTTTAGTTGCAACAACAAAAAGTGTTATAGAAAACCTATTTCCTATAACACTCTTTTTTTCTTGTTTGGTTCACCCCTTGAAACCATCTTGCACCCTCCCATTGGTTGATGTGACCTATAATTAAGGAAACCCACTTCATTGGTTTTTGTATCGAAATGGGAGGAAAGTCTGTTTACTGGTTTTCTCCCTGCTATTCTTTCCTTTGGTTTTCAAGAAACCAACCAAACATGCCCTAAGTGGATACTACCGGGCTGTTCAGGTGGCAACAATGGTTTTCGGGCATAGACTAGGCCTTAGGAAACAACAACAACAGCAACACAACCATTATTCCAAATTTTTGGGGTCCGCTATATGAATTCTATCATTCCATTAAATTCTATTTAGGTTCTATCTGCCAATAAGATAATCATTATCACAACTGTTTCCAACCAACTTCTCTCTGACCAGCCTCTAGTCCTCATTTCTCCATTAATTATGATCATATCACTAGGGTTGATGCATTTGATGACCTCCGTTGCATATGATCAAACCATCCTAAATGATTCTCTCTCATTTTTATCCTTAATAGAAGCAACATTCGATTTCTTACAACTGCACTCTTCTTAGCCTATCTCTTAGTGTACCCTCTCATCTCTGTAATATGCTTATTTCATCTACTCTTATTTTTTGCACATGTTATTTCTTAATTGACCTACATTCTGATACGCAGAGCATTGTGGATCTTATATTTACCCTATATAATTTTTCGTTCAACTTCAAAGATATTCTACGATCATAAAGGACGCAAAAGCATTTCTCACTTTAACCATCCTAATTTGATTTAATGAACTACATCATCTTCAATTTCACCTATTTTGACAGATAACTACCCCTAGATCCCAAAAGTGATCACTACTACGTATTTCTTGACCATCAATATGTACTATACTAGGTCATATGAATTGGAAAAAGTAGCATATCTAGAAATGATAGAAAGTAAAAACCACGAACGAAGGAGTTTAAATAGGTGCAAGGAATGATAAGATAAATGTTTGGAGCTCATCTTCATGGAGATTTGGAGCACAATATGAGCATATTGACTCCTAAATTCATAGCAAAGATGTTTGTGACCACACTGCTTACCATATTCTTTGCAGACGGGGCTTCATAAAGATGACATGTGCACCCGTTGAGGGATTTCATGCGATTGTTAAGAAAAGGAAAATATTTATTTCTGTAATGTAGTTCTAAAGTTTGTTTCGTTAAATTCTCCCACATCAAACAGAGGAGACATATCAGTTTTATGCACAGAAGAAACTGAAGTACACGAGTTCATAATATATCAGGCATACACCACATCGCACATAATTCATAAAATTTATGAAAGAATTCACTTCCTAATAATCATAAATGTTTCCACCCAGTAAACGACCCCATTCTCTTTCTTGAACTGCTATTAGCAACTTATATGTGTTAGGAACCTTGACCCCAAGATTAGTTTATTTTGATGATAACAAATATTATATGTTGTGTGTATTATGTGCTAACATTTGTTTTGCAGTATCAGAGCTATATCAACAATTATATTCAAAGAGATACTCAAGACATAGATGAGTTCAAGGCAAAATGAAGCAAAGAAGAAAATATACTTTATTGTCAAAATGTAATTTTCTTTGCTTAGAAATTTGTACAAGCCTTGATCACTCATACACATGCACACACATAGTGTTAGAACATACTAACACATGCTTAGTATGTTGGTTAACAATAGAAATCCCTTATGCTAGCCATTAGAGTTTATAAATATTGAGTGAGTCTTAAAATATTTTATTTATACCCCTTAGCAATTAGAATCTGAAAAAACTCAAAAGATTAAAGTTGTAGGTCTCTTCAAGAGCTTTCCAACAAATCTTAAATCACCTCATTCCGATATCGGATGAGAAAGTTACAGTCAAAATACTGAACACAGAATTTCAGAATCTGTGAGTTTACAGTGTAGTCGACTACTATGCCTTGTAGTCGACTACTAAGTAATTTTTTGACTTCACAGAGTCTGTTTAGACTCAGCGTAGTCGACTACTATGACTTGTAGTCGACTATAGATACAGTTTTTTTTTCAAATTTTAGGTTTTGAATAAGTGTCTGTTTATAGCCATTTTGTGGACGTTAATTGGGTTTAAAATTATGTCATTTCAGAGGCTATAAATAGGTTTAAACATCAGAAAACAAGCACTAAGTTTTGCACTTATAAGATTCACATATTGTGCAAATTAACTCTCTAAACTTTCAGTTTTTCAATCTGTTTTTCCATAAAAGAGAGTTTCTGATATTGCCTTTGTTCCTATCATTCTTAGAGCTTGTTTAGGCAATATTCAGAGAGTTAAAAGAATCCTAAACCACTGCTGCACTTTACTATACATTCAAGGCTTATAGGATCAATTGTGTTCTTGCTTCAAAAATGATTTCTCTCGGGTTTGAGAGGGTTGATCTCTTAGTTTAGAGATTGGGTGGCAATTGGCATGATCTTATCAATTGGGTTTGTAATTTGCATGGTCTTGCAAATTGGTCAGGTTTGCTTTTGATTTTGTAAGGTTTTAAAATCATAGTGGAAACTCTCAAGCGGAATTTGCTTGGGGACTGGATGTACACCGGGGAGGTGGAACCAGTATACATGCTTGTGTTTGTGATGTTTATTTTCTGAGATTGCCATTCTTTCTTTGTAATTTATAATCTACTTTGCAAACTCACTCTCTAGTGTTTAAGTGTAAAGCTTCCGCAGATTTTTATAAGAGCGCACTCTATTCTTAAGGGTCACGATCCTACACTTGGTATACATAAGCAAAATCAGACCCTACAATATGATCTGGCAGGAAAGGAATCAAAGGATATTTCAAGATAAAACAAAAGAACCGAGACAGATGTTCAGGGATATTCAGATTTCAGTTTATACAAAAGTTTTTAATGATAGTGTACATATCCATATGAAAGAATTACTTGAGAAAATGTAATTTTCTTTCTTTTATTTTACCAGTTTATCTGCTTATATTGATGTTCTTCACAATGCTACATTTGGAAAATGAATAAATTTTAGTTCATTTACCAAAAAAACTGCTATTAGCAAGATTTGATTGCATAAATGAAAGTCAATATTACTCTATGGCCTTTCCTTATTAAATGACAACAAAGCCTCTGTCCTAAAATTTTGGCGTCGGCTACATGAATCATAATTTTCCATTCAATTCTGTAGAGGAATCATAATTTTCCATTCAATTCTGTAGAGGGTCGTCTACTCCGCTAAGTTAATCATTATCATGTTGTTCATAACTGCTTCCAACAAGACTCTCTTATAGAACAAATTTTCTAAACAGACCCATTTCAAA
>BQKN01005522.1:0-18269 GCA_022839385.1 Asparagus kiusianus | reverse complement strand
CTCAGGTCACTATCAACATGATCGGCCGAGGGAAGGCCTCGCATACTAATTCTGACGAGTCACAAGAGAGTCATCCGCCAACTGTCCGAGAAATTTGTGACCAGTTCGAAGGAGTATATCAGAATACTCGGACTCGGACGGGAACTATTCGCCCGGTTGACTATCAAAAATTAGCCAAGGGCATTACGACAAGTGAGGAACATTCGGCAATAGCCGAATCTCAATCTTCAAGCTCTGTTGGAGCTCGTGAGGTTTCCGCTTACACAACAGGGAACCATGAAGACATAGCCAAAAGAGTGGACGAACATAGTGTCATACTCCAAACGCAGCAGGAAACACTTCTCTAATTAAAGGAGATGTTGGCCCAGCTTCTTGCTGAAAAAGGCCACAAACCCGAATCTTCCCGGAGAACAACTTCGAAAGGAAAACAAAGAGTGCACGAACATTCAGATCGTGAGACTCACAATCTGGGATCTTCTTCCGAAGGTGAGAGGGAGATAGAAAAAGAACTGCACCCTCAATCCACCAAGGTGGATGAACTGGAGGCTCGCCTCAACGCAATCGCTAACAGAAGCGAGCTTCGCGAAGAGGGAGTAGTACGGCCTTACCCTGCTGAGTGGGATACAGCTCCCTACCCACCAAAATTTAAGGCCCCTACCTTACAACCTTTCGATGGCACAGGATCGCCAAATCAACACATCTACTACTTCAAATCCCAAACTGGAGACGTAGTAGCGAATGATGCTATCCTGACCAGGTTATTCATCGGTACCCTTAAGGGTGTCGCTTTCGAATGGTTCATGAAGCTGCCTGCTGGATCTATCCAAAAATGGGTAGATCTGGAAAGGCTATTCTTGGCCAGATTCTTTGAGGACGATACAGAGGTCTCCGTCCCGACTCTTCTTGCCACTAAGCAAAGGAAAGGAGAGTCAATCAAGACCTATGTAGAAAGATTCCGCAGTATGGCATTGTGATGCCCCTCAGGTATGACTCAATCAACTCTGGTTGAAACGTGCAGGCACAATCTGCAGACCCAACTCCTCGCTCAGATGGGAGTAGCAGAGTGTCGCTCCTGGAGACAACTAGTTTCTCAAGGAGAACAAGCAGAGGAGATAGTGGCGCGTGCCAAAGCTGAAGAAGTGCCACAACCCAAACCGCAACAGCAACGCAATCAGCAAAATGCCCAGCGGTCTAAGGGAAAGGAGACTTTGGCAGCCGACTACACGCGAGTTCCGCCGCCGAACAAGCAAGGCAAAACGCCAAATCAGCAAAGAGCGCCCAAACAATATTCATTCAAAGAAGAGCATGTGGATACCTTATTCCAATTGCTTCGAAAGAACAACAAGCTCCAGTTGCCTGAAATCAGGAAGCCAGATGAAGCAGGGAAAGTGGATGACCCCAACTATTGTCGTTATCACAGATTTCTGGGGCACCCTACCAAAAAGTGCTATGTCTTCAAAGACATCTTGCAGAATTTGGTAAACGCTAATGTGCTCACCTTGAAGCCAGAGCAGAAGACCGTATCCACTAATATGATAGCGGTCCAATTTGGTGACTTTCCCCCGGTGGTAACCGCGAACGGTGTTGTACCCATCCGCAAGGGAGAAATGCACCTAAAGAATGCTGACTTGCATAGTCAGAAGGACAGGGGGTTGGTACCCCTCACCACCCCAAAAGGGGAAATCATGTGGGTCCATCCTGACTTGCTTGGAGATCAACAGTGGACGAGCACCTCGTCCAGAAAGAAGGGAGGCAAGGCTAAATCTTCCAACATGATTAGCCCCTCCGTTACCGAAAACGATGACCACCTCAAACCTCTTACTGATTCAGAAGAGGAGAGGATTGTCCTGGCAGCATATCCAGGAGACAACCCTAGCACTCGGTCAGGAAAAGCCTACTTGAGGGATTACGGCCAGAATGCTCAATAGGTGGAAGAACAGCCCCAAGACGCTGGGGGTTCTGTGCCGAAGAAGCCGGTCGACAAAGGCAAACAAAAAGAGCTCCGGTTCAATAAAAATCTTTACCAGGAACTCGGGGAGTCAAGTGCTCCCTTTCAATTCAACGTCATGGCACAATTGGCCAACATACCGGCCAGAATCACTTTATACGAGCTCTTGAAGTTATCTAAAACTACCAAGGAAGCTCTGATCAAAGCTTTAAAGAATACGGAGAGCTTTATTACACAAGTCACTCCGATTCCCGAGGCTTCTGATGATCAAACCTGTCTGCAATGCCTGCAAGCGGCAAGAAGTCTACCATGCATATCATTCACACAAGAAGACATGCAGGTCAAACACGAACATGACCGACCACTGTACTACACAGGGTATATTGGATCTTCGGAAATCAGTCGTGTTCAAGTTGACCCGGGCTCAGCGCTCAGCATCATGCCCTACAGGGTCATGCAGGTATTAGGGATTCCTATGCACCGACTGCACACTACCCAGACTACTATCTTCGGGTTCAATGCGAACAGTACCCGACCCCTGGGAAAGATCAAGCTCAGGTGCCAGATCGGAGATCTCAAGTCTGAGGTAGCATGCTACATCATAGATGCGGACACGTCTTACAATCTTTTGCTAGGACGACCATGGATACATGCAAACCGCATTGTCCCATCCACCCTGCACCAGGTTATGAAGTACGCCAATGACAAGGGTGAAGTTCGAACCTTAATCGCAGAAAAATACCCCTTCCGAGGAGTAGAAAACTTCCACACCGACTCCGTCTTCTATCTGGAGTCCCAGGAGAAAGAAGATGTAGACAGCGGTAACGAAGCTGACATCGAGCCAGATCCTGACGAAGACTGTCCTTGGGAATTAAACTTTGATGTAATGGGTCAGGGTGAGAGTAATAATGATGTACCGAATGGGGGCGAGTGGTGCATTAATGAAGATTTCATTTTAGCGTACTTGTCTGATGTCTCTCTTAACAATAAACAAATAGAGAATAATTCTAGTGCAGGTACCAACCCATGGCACGTACTGTGCACAGAGGCATCACTCACATTGCCGATCAAGTCGTCTTTTGTTTCAGACGAAGAAATAGAGGACGCACAGAAGGCTTTCTTTAAAGTCCCATCCAAAAGGAAAGGGCGGAAGCCGATCTGTTTCGGAAAAGTCAAACCGATACAACTCAAACGAGGAAGCTCGGAGGAAGACGATAGAGTTCCTCAATTCCATTATCACGAACCTAACTCCCTTCAACTAATGAAACAAATGGGGTATGACTTTAACGAAAAGCAAGGTCTAAACTTCGGGAAGGGAAGGCGAACACCAATCCGAATGTCCCTAACCCCCGAAGGAAAACCCCCAGATTAATATCAAAAGACTAGAAGGGGTTTAGGATTTGTCACACCTCCCGCTGTCTCGGAAAATGAAATAAGTAATTATCTGCGTCAGGACCACTCATCCGGAACATCTGCATATGAGTCCGATGTCAGTATCTGACCTCTCTTTAGAAATCTGACCGTGAATATGGTTTCAACTAGTCACCCAGATGAAGAGGCAGGGGGTGAAGAAGGGTTAATTGAATCAACCGATGACCTATGGATCAAACGTCTTAACGTCTTATGGGATATGCGTTTCGAACAACGCGAACCACCCACTGAAGATAACGTAATCCAGGTCAACATGGGAGATGAATCTGACCCCAAACCAATTTTCATAAGCGAAAGCTTATCACCAACTGAGAAAGAAGATAATATATCTCTCGTCCGAGAATATATAGATGTCTTTGCTTGGAATTATGAAGATATGCCAGGTCTCGACCCAAAAGTGGCCATGCACCGTCTCAACATTGATCCGGATGCCAAACCCGTTAAGCAACAACAACGCCGGTTTCGTCCAGAGATCATGGGAGCAATTAAGTCTGAAGTGAAAAAGCTTATAGACTCAGGCTTTATCAGAGAGGAACAACACCCGGACTGGGTGGCTAATATTGTTCCCGTGCCCAAGAAAAACGGTAAGGTCCGTATATGCATCGATTTTCGCGACCTTAATGCAGCTTGTCCGAAGGACGAATTCCCGCTTCCTATCACGGATGTTATGATCGATAACACTTACGGATATGAAAGAATGTCTTTTATGGATGGATTCTCCGGGTACAATCAGATCAAGATGCACCCGGACGACGAGAAGCATACTGCATTCAGAACACCGCTGGGGGTGTATTGCTACACAGTGATGCCCTTCGGCCTAAAAAATGCAGGCGCAACCTATCAACGTGCAATGAACACTATCTTCCACGAACATCTGCGTAAAAAGATAGAATTCTATGTTGACGACATAGCGGTGAAAAGCCAATGTAAGGGTGATCATCTTGCAGATCTAAAGACAATGTTCGATATCATGCGGACACATCAGCTGAAGATGAACCCAACAAAATCATTTCTCGGAGTATCAAGTGGAAAATTCCTGGGATTTATTGTCACATCCAAGGGAATTTCTCTGGATCCAGAGAAGGTGCGCGCCATCCAAGATATGCCTCCGCCGAAGAACCTCAAAGAACTCCGAGGTTTGCAAGGTAGACTAGCCTACATTCGAAGATTTATATCAAATCTCTCTGGGCGCTGCCAACCTTTCTCAAAGCTCATGAAGAAAGGAATATCCTTTGTTTGGGATACTGAGTGTCAAAGAGCATTCGAGGAGATTAAGAGATATCTCATTCAACCGCCAGTTCTCGTAGCCCCGATATCAGGAAAACCATTCCTATTATATGTGAGGGCCATGGACCATTCTCTTGGAGCCTTGTTAGCTCAGAACAACGAGCAAGGTCAAGAGCAAGCCATCTATTACCTGAGCAGGACTATGATGGGAGCCGAACATCGGTACAATCCAGTCGAAAAGGAATGTCTCGCCTTGGTGTTCGCAATTCAAAAGATGCGACATTACCTAGTTGGACAAACCATTCAGGTCATCTCTAAAGTGAATCCCTTGAGAGTTCTGATGTCGAAACCATCATCTCTGAATTGTCGACTAGCAAAGTGGGCTATCCTATTGTCACAATACGACATGCAATTTATGCCCTAAAAGGCAGTAAAGGGTCAAGCATTGGCAGATTTCTTGGCCGACCACCCGGTGCCAGGGACATCTAAGTTGTATGAAGAATTGCCCGACGAAGTCGCCGAAGCTTGTGTTGCTCAAGAATCGACACAAGTGTGGAAACTATTCTTCGACGGCGCGTCTAGAGCAAACCCTCACGGAGCGATTACTGCGGGAGTAGGAGTGGTGCTCGTATCGCCTAACGGTCACGTAATCCCAAGAGGATTTTCCTTAATCGAACCGTGTACCAACAATGTAGCTGAGTATAACGCGTTATTACTAGGGATGCGACTTGCCGAAGAACTCAACATTCGGCACCTGGAGGCCTATGGCGATTCTCAACTCATTGTAAATCAAGTCCGAGGGGAATACGAAGTACGTCATGAGGACTTAATCCCATACTACTTCGCAGTGCTGAAGCAAGCTAAGCAGTTCGAGGGATTCTTTATCGAATACATTCTAAGAGCCCAGAACGCTTACGCAGATGCTTTGGCTTCATTGGCAACTTCGCTGGCATTACCACCAGGAACCGAAATGACAATCCCAGTATCAGGACGTGAACTATACTCCTCCAAGATTCCTAAGGAGGAAAGCTCAGACAAGACAATGACGGAGGAAGTCTGTACGACCTTCATAGAATTCGAGTCTAGAGATTGGCGATTTCCATATATTGACTATGTCCTATACGGAATCTTACCTGACGATCCTAAGGAAGCGGCCGGCATCAAACGAAAGGCCCTCCGATTCTATTACGATGCAGTCACTCAGACTCTGTATCGTAAATCCCATGACGGCATTTTGCTCCGATGTCTTTCTCAAAAGGAAGCAAAAGAGGCCCTCAAGGAAGCTCACGACGGGATGTGCGGAGCTCATCAGCCCGGAGCTAAATTAGGGGATCGCCTCCGACGAATTGGCTATTACTGGCCAAAGATGTTCTCAGACGCGGTTGACTACGCTAAAAGTTGTCATGCGTGCCAAATTCATGGGGATTTCATCCACCAAGCACCTGGGAACTTACATCCCACATCTGCGTCATGGCCATTTGAAGAATGGGGCATGGATATTGTAGGTTCAATTTCTCCTTCAACTTCTAAAGGACATCGGTTCATCCTGGCTATGACCGATTATTTCTCCAAATGGGCGGAGGCAATCCCGTTGAAAGAAGTCAAAACTTCCAACGTAATTAAATTCGTCAAACACCATGTTGTCTACCGTTTTGGAGTCCCGAGGCGGATAGTTCATGATAATGGGACGCAATTCGTCAGTTTTGGGTTCCGCAGGTTTTGTGACAAATTCAGAATCCAGAGCGTTGCATCTACGGCATATTACCCGCCGGCAAATGGTCTTGCAGAAGCCTTCAACAAAACCATTGTGAAACTTCTCAAGAAATTCGTTTCCAAGAGTCGACGTGATTGGGATGAAAGACTCGGCGAATGTTTGTGGGCTTACCGCACAACGGTGAGGACCCCTACGAGAGCTACACCGTTCTCGCTGGTATATGGCTGTGAAGCCGTATTACCACTAGAAATTCAGATTCCTTCTCTGAGAGTCGCTATCACGACGGGGCTAACAGAAGAAGAAAAGCATCAACGGCGCCTGCAAGAACTTGAAGCCCTAGACGACAAACGACTTCAAGCTAAGCAGCAGATCGAACTCTATCAAGCTCGGATTTCCAAAACCTACAATAAAAAGGTTAAGGAACGAACTTTCAAGAAAGGCGATTTGGTCTTGGCCAACAGACGACCCATGGTGATGACACACAAAACCAAAGGGAAGTTCAATCCTAAATGGGAAGGGCCCTTCGTAATAGACTCAGTTTATTCGAACGGAGCATATCGCCTCATCAATCAACAAGGAGACAGGCTCATGATGCCAATCAATGGGAAATTCCTAAAGAGATATTTCCCGTGAATCATGTTGCCCCCTAATCCCCAGCTAGATTAGGCTGGGGGTTGCCTATTTATAGTGTAACTCTATTTTGTATCTCGTCAAGTTAACACTACACCTCTGACGATTGAAATTTTCTAGAATTGTTTTATAAATGATAATAAAGAGAATTTCGTTTTCATATTGAGTTGACACTACGTTTTTCATTGTCTTGAATCATATTTCAACAAAAGAGATAATGAAAACCAAAATGATATCATTTCCATTCAATATTGTTAATCTGAATATAAAAGTGAAAACAATTGAAAGGAAAATGATACAAATTTATCCCTCCACCAAAAATAGCGCAAACCCTAAACATCGGGGCTCATCAATCTGAAAGTCTTGAGTTTAGATTTCAGCGCTGATATATTTTCCTCGCGAGCCTTTCTGATGTCTTCAGTTATCTTGCTCTTGAGTTCCTCTTCACTAGGCGTTGCTTCTGCAAGTTCTCGCCGAAGTTTATCGGCAGCAACAATCTCGTCGCAATAGCATTTGAAGAGTCCATCGCAATAACCAGCGAATCCTTTTAGAATCTCCACACCATCAGCTAGCTGAGCGTTTATCTGAGGGACTTCAACACCAACTCGAGCAAGTTCTGCTGCAGTATCCCGGAGACCCACAGCGAGGTTGCCCATGTCCCTCTGTACTTGGGCATGTTCATCACGCAGGTGAGCAAGACGAGGTTCCGTTTCGGATAAACTCTTCTGAAGAACCTCTTGCTGTTGTGCCTTCGAAGCCTTGGCCTCAGAAAGAGCCCGATCCACTTCTGGGCCTATGTCGTCACGTTGCAGCATGGAGAGGAATTCCAGCTCATATTCCAAGATGATGAGGCTCTCACGACAGTTCTCGGTCCATATTTTATCACCCTGATGCTTGATCTTAGCCAAGCATTCCAGCAAATGAGGTTCAAAAACCTTGTAACTTACGTCCCCGAGACTGACAACGTCAATGGTCATTTGCATCCAACGTTCCAATTGTTCGATGAGCTCCCTCAGTGTCTCAGAACTTGGGGGTGGAGCGGTCGGATAAACGAAGCAGTCCGCATAATCAGTGCGAGTAGAGGTGTGCGGGGCTTCAGATAAGAATTTTTTGATCATCTCTGACGTGGAGCCTAAGATATCCTCTTCCTGCTCACCGATTGTTGCTTCAAGACTTGGAGGAGCGGTGGGAAGCGTAATATCCTCTCTATTTTCAGGAGACGCAGCATGTGCTGATCGTATCGCGTCTCCCATCAATTTGGTCTTCTTTGAATTTTTGGCTACGACAGGCAGTCGTTTACGCACTCTCCTGTCATTCTCGCCTTGTTCAGCAGCAGAAAGTACCTTCTTACCCGATCTCAGAAGACGAGGTTCAAGAGCAGGCGATTCGGGAATTGGCTTTTCTTCGGGAGAGTCAGCAATCGGTGTTTCCTCTTCGATCTCCATAGGAGTTTCTTCCTTGGGAGGCTCGATGGCGGATAAATTCCTAGGAGCTTCGACAGCCCCAGATGCTTCTTGTTCGTAGGATAGATATTCTTCTACCCCTGGCAAACGAGTGCTGGAAGAACGACTCCTCGAACGATACAATTCCCGAATCTCACTTATGCAGGAGGTGTAAATATCATACCCCGTGACTTGGGAAACTTCTTCATACCAGCTGCGGAAATCGACAACAGTGGAGCAGCCAGGCGGCGAATTGGGTAGAGTGAATTGCGCATGGGTTCCCCCGGCGGAAAAGAAGTACCATGCACGAGCTCCTTCATATAAATTCCCAATATGAGCCAATGCCGGGTTGGGATTGCCAACATAAAGCTGGTCATATCCGAATTGCCTAGCGAACCGAGAAGGCACGTAAGGTTCAATAAAGCACTTCTCCCGCAAGCGGAAGACCAGGTAGCCCAACCTGATCATAAGAAGCCAGTTGAATGTGCCTTCTTCCAAAGAAGACGAGCCCTCAAAAAGCAAGTCCAAGAAGCGGGCATCCTTCACGTCAGCTCCGTTAAAATCAGGAGCACAACAGAAAATCCGGTAATTATCTTCCCGAGATAAGAATTGTCGAGCCCTGACTATGTAAGAATGAGTCCATGTGGCCGACTCTAATCTCTGTATGAAGGGGATGTAAGCATCAGCACTCTCCGATACTCCCGTTATCAAGGAGGGGCAATGCAGCACGAACCAGGCCACCAAGTACGTATACGGCACTGGTATGCGTGGCTGGGGGTTCTTCCCGGCTTTCTTCCTGGCAACCTTAACCATCGAGGCGCCGAGCAGATCAGAGGTTAACATCCTTAGGCCGTTTTGAATGTAGCCGACCATGGCAGTGAGGAGGCTCACGGGTCTCCCATGTGCCAGCAAAACAGCTGGATATACAACCTCAGCCAGGATCGCTTCTATTGGTCTCGACGGCACTACACACCGTTTCAACCAAACCATAAAGAAGCCTGCAAGTAGAGTCGTGTCAGAAATAGGAATTGTAGCCTGGTGGTGGAAACTTTCAAACTCAACACCAGCCTCAAAATCCTCCTCTACATGCTCTGTTTTGTAGATGGCATTAGAAGCCTTAATCCGAGCTTTGACTTCTTTGGGAGAGATGGCTGCAACACGAGACACGACTACATCTTTCCGGTTTAAATTCTGAAAGAGGTATTCCGCCCACGTGGTATGCATGATGCCTCCCCCACGCGTCCCACAGATTTGAGCACATATGTGGAAGTGACACATCAACTCCCAGAAAGTAGCATAAATTTCTGGGTGCGCCAACCTCAACTGAGAAAGCTCTTCGGTAGTAGGGATGAACTCTTCGTAGGGTGTTTTCCCAAGTGGCAATCCCGACACCGCTTGCATCTCATGAAGAGCAAAACCTAACTCTCCTGCAGGTGTGAAAAATGTGCAACTGTCCGAGTTATATTTCTCCAACATAGCGAAGAAATTATGGAAGCTCTGCACAACTCCCCGTCGAGTAGCTAACACGGGAATTGTGAGACCCGATTGAGTGAGTGACTCCTTAAGCTCCTCAAGAACGAAGTCAATCATGCGGGTCCACCAACCTCCTTCTCCAGAACAAACCCACCCAGGGGATCTGAACGCTTGGGTAGAAAATTCACCCTGAGTCGCAAGGAACTGGCGAATGAAAATATTCGCTGGGCATGGCATCTCCTGAACCAGTTCCTTCTTCTCAAATAAACCAGGTCTCAATCCCTTGAGCTGCCCTCCGATTTGTGTACGAGCCCGTCGACCAGATCCGAACGACACATTTTCCTTCTCTTTGACTATGTCAAAAGTCAGACTCCGACGACGGCTTGCATTCAAGAAGTAGGAGAGGGGATACATCCTCTTCATGTTTGGAAGGAAGAAGTAGCGATTATCAACTTTCCGCAATAGCTTCGAGTCTTCTGCATGTACGAGGTGATCATCGATGGATATTCGATCTCCGAATATGAATGCCGGTTTGGGAAACTGAGCATGGCCCGCAGGGGTCTCCACGTCTAAGTCGGTGATCAAGACTCTAAGAGTGGAACATCGAGGAGATATAATCATGTCTGTTCTCTCCGAGTCAGCGAAAGTACAAAGCGGAACTGTGTTTTGAAGACTAAAAGTTTCATTCACATCAGGTCCGCCAAGATACCCAAAATGATGCTCTTGTGAAAGCGGCACGTTTGGTAAAAGCACTGCACAATCAAAAAGCAGATGTTAGCAGCTATAAGCGAGCCATCGACATAAAGATAGAACCCCAAAACACAAAGGGTTTAAGTCTCAGGTCAAAATCACCAACGCGAGGGTCGAGTATCGCGTCAGAAATCACCAACGCGAGGGTCGAGCATCGCGTCAGAAAGTCTCAAACGCGAGGGATGAACCCCGTGTTGAAGAATTGGAACGCGAGGGTCGGACCCAAAGGGTATCCCAACTCCGCGTTTTCATCTGATCAAAACGAGTCATCTTCCTCGTTATCAAGAACCCATCTAGGGTTTTCAGACAACTTGCCAAAGCAAGTTCTTTTAGTCTGCACTTACCACGACAGGGAAGTCCTTGCGGCGGTGGAGACGACGACGAAATCCCCGCAGGAACAAGAACACCGCCAGCGTCCTCAATCGACGGTGTTTCGGAAGTCGTTCCGGTGACTTTCTTGGAGCTTGAGCCCATCCTCCGTGGCGCCATCAGCACAGTGGATCGGAGAAGGCGTTTTCGAACGAAAAAGACGAAGTTCGTCGGAGATCTCGCCGAAGTCAAACGAGATTTCTCGTTCTTGGAAATAGCCGAAAGTAGAAAGAGTCGAATGACTCTTGATGTGACCACTCAGGTCTATTTATAACAACTGTTAAGTTGTTGAGATGGTTAGGGACTTTAAAAAGAATCCCAACCGTTTTAAAAAAAAGTAAATCTTTTAAAGTCAGTTAAGACTTTAATCTCAACGCGAGGTTCACACCCGCGTTCAAACGCTGGGCTCAGACCAGCGTTTCATACTTCAAACGCGAAGGTCACCTTAGCGTTATAACTCTTCCAAATGAAGAGTCCATCTTCGATACTTAGCCTCTAAGTTCATGGGTTCTTTTCAACAGAGTGCGTTCAAAACTCTATATCTCCTCAACTCATCAGATGGTCATTATCCTAACAGAGATTGAATCTAGTTATTATCACTATCAATATGATTATAACTCCTCTGTTAGAACTCACTTATCGATTCTCATCAACAGAACGATAAGTCCTCAAAATCACTCAGATTATTGTCAATTTATTAGCTCTCTCCAACAGGGCAATAAATAACCAGTTTATCAACTCCTTCCAGTGGGGTAATGAAACTACCTAAAATCTTGTTCAAATCCTAAGTATCATAAGTCATCACTCCGATGATAACAACACTTAGTGACTTTCCCCAGCAAGACACAAAAGGATTTTATCCCCACAGACGTCACGTTAAAATTACACCTCTGACAAAATCAACTTATCAACTCTCCCCAATAGAGCGATAAGTCATCAAAATTGCCCCGATCGCAACGCTTCCAACTTATCGATTCTCATCAACAGAACGATAAGTCCTCAAAGTTGCTCCGATCGCAACACTTCTAACTTATCGACTCTCCCCAATAGAGCGATAAGTCCCCAAAATTGCCCCGATCGCAATATCTCTCGTCATGTTAAAATTACACCTCTGACAAAAATCAACTTATCGATTCTCATCAACAGAACGATAAGTCCTCAAAGTTGCTCCAATCGCAACAATTCCAACTTATCGATTCTCATCAATAGAACGATAAGTCCTCAAAGTTGCTCCGATCGCAACACTATCAACTTATCGACTCTCTTCAATAGAGCGATAAGCCCTCAAAATTGCCCTGATCGTAATATTCCCCTTATCAAGTCAGGACTATATTTCTGGCACTTATGGACTTCTTTCAGTGTTTAACACCAAAATAACACAGGAAGGATTCTGCTTTGCAATTCAATTCTGGGAGAATAATCAAGTATTTATCCCTAACAGTTGAAAATTTTCTAGAGTTATCTTACGACAGAAAATTTCTGAGTATTCTTTGTAATTTGTTGTCTAAAACCAAAACATGATAAATGCAAAGAACACTAAAAGATCAATATCACTTTTTATTCAAAAGCTAAAAGAAAGTGATACAAGACAAAACTTGTTCTTATCAAAAGAACATAAAAAAAAAGATAGACTAAATTCACTCATGCATCAAGTCAAAAGCTGCAAGTTGAGTCTTGAGCTCAGCTAATTCTTTCTCGTGATTAGCTCGAACCATAGCTTCCGCCTTGGCCCGGAGTTCATCCGCACTCGGTGTGATGATGGCCGCCACTTTGTTCCTGGCCTGTTCTAGGGCTTGGGCCTGCGAATGATACTCCAAAGCACTGTTTTCATTCTGGGTGCTGAGGATATTGACGACGCCTTCTTCACGAGAAACTTCAGCCTTCAAGCGTAAGACTTCAGCCTCGGCTTCAACAAGTCTATCACGGAGCGAATTCAGAGAAGTAGTCGAGCGTTCTAGTTCTTCTCGCTTCTGAATATGACGCTCACGAAACTCCGCAGCCTGGCTCTCTTTCTCAGCTAAGTCCCGTTCTAGTGATTCCCGTTGTATCACTTCGGCAACCTGAAGATTAGCCAGAGTTGACACAATTTTCGGTTGGAGGTCACTACGACCCATGGTCTCGAAGCGTTGTAACTTCTCCTCCAAACGGAGGATAATTTCCGAGCAGCGCTCAAACCATTGGATTTCGCCCACACTCCTAACATTGTTTAAGCCTGCTTCCAGGAGAGGTCGAAAGGAATTCAGAGTCCCTTGACCATTCATCAAAGACTCAACCACCGTCTTCGCAAGAGTGTTTAGATACACCAAAGATATCTGAAGGAACTTAGGTGCATTAGCGATCCTGACAGTCGCACCCGAAGACACCCCTTCAGCAGTTGAAATTGGGGCGTTAAGACGATGGCTAGTAGGCGATCCAGGTGCCGAAGCAGCAGAAGCAATTGAAATATTCAGTTGCGAAGGACTTGAGGTCAAAGCTATCAATGCCTTCGCCTGAGATGAGCTGGGCCCAGCCTCTGTTGGAGCAAGCGAAATCTTCATCACCACTTTTGGTGAAGTAGCTACCACAGAAGAGTCATGTAAGATTTGCTCCGGCAAAGGAGCCGATCCCTGCACGACCGGCTGTTCTAGAGGAGAAGTCGTAGCGGTAGTTTCAGGTAACGCCACAGATGAAACAGTGGTCTCGGGCAATGCTGTAGGCAAAGCAGTTGCCGGAGGGGAGCCAGGTGTATGTTGCTCTTGTAAAGGGGCCGACGCCGGCGCAGGTTCTTGCTCTAAAGGAGTAACCGAAGTAGTCCCAGGGGTTGGCGAACCTGCACGAAAAAACGGTCGGAATGCGGAAAAAGCGTGCGGGATAAGTCGAAACAAACTAAACTTACCGGTGAGATAAAAAGGCGTATAACCAGATGCCTTATCAGACAGAGCCTTGGGAGCATCGTCAAAAAGAGTTATGTCTTCCATTGAATCGCGCTCCTCATCTTCTACGTCATCAACCGGTAAGTTGCCAACTTCAGCGTCCTCATCATCTTTCTCTTCGTCAGCTTCACCACCGATCGAGGAGCCTTCATAGTCAACTCGTTCCTCATCTTCTTGAGTAGCTGAAGATCCAGGAAGACTTGTGCCAACAGCTGGTTTATTCATAAGTCCCGTTGTAGGACTAGGAATTAAGTCACCGGCTTGTGACATTAAGGCTGAAGGGGAAGGAGATGGATTCTCTTCGATATTCCTCTGCTCCAAGACTGAAGACTTAGGGAGGTCCATCACTGGAGCAGATTCTGCATCTGCAGCCATTAACTTGTCCTCCTCGTCCTCAGGGGGATGATAAGAAGAAGCTTCGCTGGATAGGGCTGGCCCCTGGGAGCGAAGTCCAGTTCTATGTGGCAGGCCCGCCACAGATGACTCCTGTTGTTCTTCATCCACAGCAGCCCGGATGGCCTCAGCCATCAATTTGGGTTTTTGTTGGCCTTCGGGAGGTGGATCAATCAGCAACTTCCGACGAATCTGTTTGTCATATTTGCCGGTTTCATCCGTAGAGAGTTTTCTCTTCCCAGTTGCTCTAGTCACGGGGAGATTAACCGCTCGTTGCTCTTCCGGCTGAACAAGCTCAACTCCTTGTTCCTCTTCCTGCCCAGCAGGCTGGTTCTCAACGGCTAAGAACTCATCAATCCCTCTCAAACGGGACGTCTTTGACCCCCTCCTCAAGGAATACATGTGCCTAATCTCTTTCAGGTACGATGAATTTATGTTGTAATTGGGAATCTGAGACGCTGCGTGATACCAATTACAGAAGCCTATGGAGGTGTAGGAGTTGGCAGTTTTGTGGGGAAGCCTGAAAACGGCCTTGGTACAACCTGCTACAGAATCATACCAGGCCCTAGCTCCTTCATACAAGTTGCCCACAACCGATAGCTGAGGACGAGGGTTACCGACGTACACTTGGTCGTACCCAAATTGCCGAGCAAACCTATAAGGTTGGTAAGGCTCGACAAAGCAGTTAACGCCTTGCCGGAAGACTAAGTAGCCTGGCCTAATGGAGAGAAGCTAATGGAAAACACCTCCGTTGAGCTGAGTGAATCCATTAGGGCCTGCTACGTCTTGATATTCCGCACCGTAGATACCGCCCTCAAAATCAGGGAAACATCGGTAGATATGGAAGTTGGTATCTCGCACCAAGATTTGGCGAACCCTAACCATGTATCCCCCTTCCCATTTCGCAGACTCTAATCTCTGCACGAATGGGATGAATGAATCTCCTGGGGCAGAGGCTGCACTCATCAACGAAGGGCAGTGTAGCACGTACCAAGCCATCAAATAGGTATATGGCATTGGCACCCTAGGATTGGGAGTCTTGAATGTCTTGCGACCCTCGGACTCTATCTCTGTAGTATCAACGAAGTCCGAAGTCAACTCCCGCAATCCGAATTGTAGACAACCCACCATAGCACTGAGAAGGCTCACAGGCCTCCCATGGGCTAGAAGGACGGCGGGGTAAATCACCTCAATAGCGAGAGCATCGATCGGCTTGGTCGGGACGATGCACCGCTTGAGCCACAACATCAAATACCCAACCAAAAGCGCCGTATCAGAGATAGGGAGCAGAGCTTGGTAATGGAAACTCTCGAATTCCGTATGGGCCGGGAAAACATCTTCCTTGGCCTTATTTGTGTAGTGGGAGGTAGCATCGTCAATCCTAGCCTGAACCTCCTCTAAAGTGCTTGCAGGCAATCGGGTCACTAAGCCTCCCTTATTGCCCAAGTTCTGGAATAGATATTCCGCCCAAGACACCTGTTTAATGCCGCTTCCGCGGGCCCCCGTCAGCTGCATACAGATGTGGAAGTGACACATGACTTCCCATAAAGTGTCGTAAATTTCGGGGCTGGCCTTCTTTAAAAGTTGAAGTTCTGCCGATTCCGGAACAAATTCTTCATACAGAAAATCTCCAAGAAGAAGACCCGAGACTTCGTGCATCTCATGAAGAGCGAAGCCTAATTCCCCCACAGGGGTGAAGAAAGTGCAAGTATCAGGATTATACTTCTCCAGTATAGAGAAAAAGTGAAAGTGACTCTGGACCATTCCGAATTTAGTGGCCCGCACAGGAACTTTCAAACCAGCCTGGGAGAGGGGCGTATCTAATTCGTCCAAAACAAATTTGGTCATCCTGGTCCACCACCCTGACACTGGAGAATGAACCCAGCCAGGAGTTCTGAATCCTTGCGTGGGAAACTCCCCTTTCTTCTCTACAAATCTCCTAACAAAAGTCCTCGCGGGACTAGCCACTTCGCCAAGGGGATACTCCTTAGCAAATAAACCTGGTCGCAAAGCAGTCACTTGTCGACCATAACCTGCCGAGCGGACCCCATAGAAAGTCAAAGTTCCAAGAGCAACTCCGTCTTGATCCTTAACCAAGGGCCAATCCATGTGTCTCGGGACGGATGCACACTGGAAATAAGATATAGGGAACATTCTCTCCATGTTGGGTAAGAAAAGGTTACGGTCTCCAACTTTCCGCAGCCACTTATAGTTCCCGTCATAAGCGGTGTCGGCGTCAAAGTCAACAAAGTCCCCGAAGAGGAATCCAGGTTTGACTATTGGCTTACGGTTTGTGTGCTCAAACTTAGCGTCCGTAACCAATGTCCTAAGAGTTTCGGGAGAAGCTTTTGTGACTAACTCCGCGCGACTCTTATCCCTAATTCTGAAGACTGGGAGTTCTAGGCGCGAGTTGAATGTCATGTTCATGTCCACGCCACTTACATGTCCAAAATGGTGGCGAAAAAGAAGAGGTTCGCTGGTATGACGCACTGCAAAACGAAGAAAAAATCAGCTAAGTCAAAAGCAAAGCCCAGACGCGAAGGTCGACACCCGCGTCAACTAAGTTCAAACGCGAAGGTCGAACCTCACGTCAGAAAAGTCAGACGCGAAGGTCGAACCTCGCGTCAGAAAAGTCAGACACGAAGGTCGAATCTCGCGTCAGAAAAGTTAGACGCGAAGGTCGAACCTCGCGTCAGAAAATTCAGACGCGTAGGTCGACCCTCGCGTCAGGAATCTGAAACGCGAAGGTCGAACCTCTCATCAAAAATACCAAACGACGGAGTCCAGCCCCGCGTCATCTGAAACGAGTTTCCTCGTTGGATCCAAAGATCAAAACTTGCCGAAGCAAGTTCAACGACCACGAAGGCCATACTTACCACCGATCAAAGGAAGGTGAGGCGGCATGTTCGCCTGAGCGGCAGCGTCGCCGGCCGGCGCTGATGATGCCGACTCTCGAGCCGCAGCGGCGTCAGATCGGGAAGAACGAGGAGCGTCCCGCTTGGGTGCCATGAGATCTCGTTGGAGGGGAAGAACAGTTCTTCGCCGGAGAAGAGAACGAAGATTTTCGTTGGAATTTCAAGAAGAGTCGAATGACTCTGATTTGACCTAAAGCGGTCTATTTATAGACAGCTGGACAGGCTGTCAAATCGTAACGAACGGGATTCGAGGTCAGAATCCCGCCCGAACCGACCCTCGCGTTCGGGTCGGTTGAAATTCCCAAATGCTGAGCTCACCCACGCGTTCCAATTCTCAAATGTATAATTTGTTTATGCATTGGATTACTATAATGGCAGCTCTTCAACTACCAAGGCTATGATACGGCCCCAGATAAATAAGAACTAGCAGCAATCATCAAGGCGACCAAAGCCGAGGAGAAATAGGCGACTCCGCAGGGGAGTCTATTGAAGAAGCACAGATAGATTACAGTCAACAACATTGAAATTATCTGGCTCGATCAGACGAAGTGAGTAATCAGTTCACTAGATTTTGGGATCCAAAGTATTCCAAAAATTCGTCTCAGTCAACCGCGAACTTTCGAAAACTTTGGAGGGGGTTCTGTAGGCTGTCTAAAAATCACAATGGATAGCTGATTAAAACAAGCCCCGATAACGGAAGTCACAATCAAACGACTTCCACGATCACCGCAAACACGACCTCATTTCTGAGATGATTGATCTTGATGGCTGCGACAACAGCATGACTAATAGAGATGCTGATGAGCAGTGTAATGATTTTAGAAATAAAAGGTTGGACTTAGTTGGTGAATTGCTTGGTAGAGAGCTGTGGGCAAATATTCGTCTAAAAGACACTATGGATGTTGATTCCCGTCTAAGCTCCTACAACGAAAGCTACAATCAAATAGCTTTCGGGTCGATAAACGAAGAAACTGCAAATGGAGGCCTTTTCACATAGATCGAGAAGAGTTACAATTCGACGACACTTCTGACAACTGATGGAAACTCTATTCAGCAGTCTTCACA
>BQKN01005519.1:0-10009 GCA_022839385.1 Asparagus kiusianus | reverse complement strand
TTATGACCTCATTTATTCTAACATTTTAATTTGATATTCCAACAGTTTAAAGGTCTTACCGAAGAGTGTGGAGAAAGCTGGGAAAAATTCTCAATTGAAAACGGTGAAAAATTCCATCACCAAGCCTCAGGAAACTTTGAAACCAGCAGGAAATCCGGCTTCAACAGAACCAGCAAAGTCAGTTCTCCTAAAGAAGAGCACTGACAAACCGAGCCCCAACTTGAAGCCAATACAAGTCTGTAAAAGGGCTTCACCAAAGATTTTGCCTCGTGTCACTGGCAAACCTGAGGACCTGACGTATAAGGAGAAGCTCGAGATTTCAAAGAGGAAGCTACGAGAAAACTATGAGGATGCTGAAAATATAAAAAAGAAGCGCAGGGTCGTGATGATAGACCTGAAGAGTATACCAGTTCAGCGAAATAGCCAGGAGAAGCATAAGGGGAATCGAGGGTGTCATATTAATAAATTTGCAACAAGGTTTCCGAAACGTAATTTTGATTCTTTGGCTTGCTAGACAGGAGAAGGCAATAAACTCAGCAGAAGCAGAAGTCATTTGTACCAACAGCGTATGCACTCCCGGAAACAACAAGGGAAGTCGGTCTAAATGCTCAAAAAAAGCTTATGTCAATAGTTTCATTGGAAATGTCATGTTTGTAATTGTAATTGTTTATTTACCTGTCAATAGTTTACTTTGACTTACTGGAAATAAAGTTCATTTTTTGGGAAGTTTTCTATGTGTGCCTCTCTGTGTACTCCCTTATTCGGTACATATGAACTCATAGAGGTACATAATTTTCTTTTGGATTGTGTTTTTCACTAACTGAGCTGTGCATGTTTTTGACTGATACACAAGAATAAGAGTTGAATTCCTCAACTGTGTAGTGGTTAACTGATGCGCAATTTGTTTGAGAGTGCGAGTGTCTCTTGGGGTTTCATTTGGTAAATTTGTGGAACTTTAGGAGAATGCATGAATCGACTGAGAACCTGGACCGAAAAAGATACATCTGGTCTTGTGATGGTTAGATAGATCAATCTGCCAATTAACCTTCTATATGCACCTGGCGACCTTAGAGGCTCTCCATCCTCATCATTGAGCTTCTTGTGTGTCTTCCAGAATATCCGGGCAATATTTTCTCTGATTGAGAAAAACACCCTTTGCTGATGCAGCCACCTCTGTGCCAGGAAAGTATTTCAACCTTCCAAGATCCTTGATGTGAAACTTACCAGCATTATATAATTTCAAACCATCAATGGAAGCTTTACTATTTCCTCATCAGGTCTTGGACTGATGAAAACTAGCTGCTAACAGTGCGCCTGAGAATTTGGCAAAACACCGCCTCGAAGCTCGCTTTAAGCCCATAAAGAGAGACTTATGTAAGAATTAATGCACTGTTAACATCCATTTCATATAAAGGCCAGTGAGGTGAGGCCACAACGGCGAGGTGCAAAAGTCGATCTCTTTGTAATCCAAACCCTCAAGTTTGTGTAAAAACCCTTTGCTACCAACCTGGCTTTATACCTCTCTATAGAACCATTTGCATTATGCTTGACTTTGTAAACCCGCTTATACCCAATAGTTTTCTTACCAGCTGCAGGCAAAGTGGCCAGAGACCAAGCGTGATTTTGTTCGAGGGCAGCTAGCTCTTGATCCACAGCCTCAATCCACTCCGGGTCCTTCATGGCTTCGGAATATATGTGGTATGTAAGGGATGATCATCAGGATTTTCATAGATAGGCCTCGGAATGACAGTTTGATTCGGAGTGCCTACGTGTTGAAAAGGAAACTCATCCTTAAAAAAAAAGAAACTACTTCCCTACTGACAATGAATTTTTGAGTTTCAATATTTAACATCTGTAACCCTTTTGCCCATGAGGGGTATCCCATGAATATGCATATAGAGGCTCTAGGAGAGAATTTATCGTGGTTGTTTACATTTTTAGCAAAGCAAAGACAACCAAATACCCTTAAATGAGCATAACTGGGGATTTTGTTGAAGAATCTATGGAATGGCGTTAAACCGGGTAGTAAAGATGTCGGAGTCCTATTTATAAAATAGACTGCAGTGAGGATGTACTCCCTCCCAAAACTGTGTAGGCAAATGAGATTGAAATTTAAGCGCCCTGGCTACTTCCAACAAGTGCCTATGTTTTCTCTCTACCACTCAATTATGTTAAGGAGTGTAGATGCAAGTCCTTTGATGCATAATACCTTGAGTAGAAAGGAAGTCAATGCAATCTTCGTTGAAGAACTCAGTACCATTATCACTCATAATGACCTTAGTAAATGAACTGAATTGAGTTTTGATCATGGCAATAATGGTCTTAAGGATGGAAAGAGTTTGAGACTTATATTGGAGGAGATTGGTCCAAGTAATTCCTGAAAAAACCATCAACAATGGTTACAAAAAAAATCTGCCTCCACTGTGTGTGGGCGTTTTATAAGGACCCCATTAATCAACACGAAGCAATTCAAAAATGTGATTTTGTATCGGTGCAATTATTACAATATAAATCTAGATTTTACTCAAAAGAAGACTTCAAAGCTTGTATCTGTTTGAGTCTAGGAACAGGTGTGCGACCCATCCTTTGATGCCATAGCTTGTGCGAGATAGACTTTTAAGTGACAAGTTGGTGCATAGACTAACCGAACCAACATGAGACTTAGGAAAAGTTGAACCATTAGGCAATCTGATATATGAAAATAGTTTGGTAGCTGAAGGGGTTTTGAGAATGTATAATCGCGGAGTTATGTGATCAGTTGCACCTATGCCAATGATCCATTTTTCAGACCAGTAGATACTAAAAGAGCTTTACCTACTATATTGATCTCTGTCACACTTTTACCTCAGTAAGATCCTTATTCACCATACTAAGAAGTTGTTGATACTCTTCTTGGGTGAGGGAAGGAGCATTTGTACTGGATGTCTGATCAGGTGTATGGGCAATCATCTGGCAAAGCAACTTTCTGAAAATCTAGACTTTGTCGTCGAGCTGCAGCATTAGAAGTGTATGAAGATGTCTGGTTACTGCTTGGCTTAGGCTTGTTCAGTTTGTGTCCCAAAGGGAGACCATGAAGCATTGGGTACAATGGGCAGGAGAGAGCACTGAGGGGTGCTTGTCCTGCTGTGACATTGGCAGCCTTGGGTACGACATCCTCTGTGCTCTCTGTGAGCTAGGAAGACTGATAAAAAAATATGAAGCAATAAGTAGAAGAAGCAGAGATAAGCCTTGAATATGCTTTGATATTGTTGCAGCGGGGGGATTCATAGACACAGAAGATGTGTATACAAGAGTGGAGAATAACAATACTGAATAAACATAGTGAAGGCAAAGAGAACAACACATAAGGATTTAATGTGGTTCGGTCATGACCTACGTCCATGGGCGAAAACAATAAAGAACTTCGCTAATGACAAAAGAGGAGATTATAAAAAAAATCACTCTCTAACCTCACCAGAGAATCACACAAAGAAAGAAATTAATTTTCTATATAAATTAATTCTTTCTATCTCTCTCTTCCTTAAAACTCCTCTCTAACCCTATGTCATTTCCTTATACTTCACAACTCTTTTTATAGGCAAATGAGGGAGACAACTTAGTAGGTGAAACCAAGGAGCTAAGGTTGAGCTAGAGTGTAGGAAATGGCAATGAATTATTCAAATTGATGGAAAATGTGAAAATTCAACGCTACAGGAAAAGAAGCGGGTTAGTCGACTGATCACACATCATCAGTCGACTGACCATTTGTTGTTTACAGGGTCAATAACCATCATTCTGCCAAGTCGACTGATGATGCTTCATCAGTCAACCGATGCTCACCCACTAGTTGACTGATGAGGCATCATCAGTCGACTGATAACGGATATTGGACCGGTTTATAATTTTTTGATTCCCAGCCTGTTTTGGATTGTGTTTTGATATAAATTGAAACACGTTTTCTAGGGTTATAGGAGAGTTGTAATCAGAAAATTGTGAGACTTTTGAGTACTTTAAGAGCGAGATTATTGTGAGGGAGTGATCTTTGGTTGGGTTATTTTGAGAGTTTGTGTGAGTTGTAACCCGTTGTTTTCTCCTCCATATAGTAAAATCTCCCTATCCTCTCCCCGTGGACGTAAACAATTATCGAACCACATAAATCTCTGTGTTTGTGATTGATTTGTACCGTTCTTTTGTGAATTGCACTCATTAGTTGTTCTCCTCTCATTGTTCGCCGACTTGTTTGGTTTGTACGCACGCTTCCTCTGACGCGCAATAATTGATATTAGAGCCTAGGGTTTCAAACCTAGGGTTTGTTTTGGATGGAGGAAAACTTGGTGTTCTTTCTCTACAATTTAGAGTTAACAAGCAATGGCAGGAGATAGTGGTGAAAGGAGCAAGGCTACGATGAATACCTTTCAGATTGCACTTTAGAATACGAAGATTAGTGTTATGAAGTATGACGGCAAGATCAACTTTTGGGTTGTGGATGAGCGATGTGCAGGATGCTTTGAATGCTCAAATTTTGGAAGAAACGATTATGACTCATGAGACGCCACCGAAGTATGATGAGGCAATATGGGATAAGATGAATCAAAATGCTTGTGGGGTGATTAGATCTTGTTTGGAACAAGAGTTGAAGTATGACGTTATCGGCGTAACGTCTATGATGAAGATGTGGGAGATTCTCAACAACATGTATCTTACGAAAAATATTGAGAACTAATTTCCCTTGCTGTGAAGATTGTTTAGGTTCCAAATGTCCAGGGCCACCTCACTTGTAGGTCATGTGAACAACTACACAAAGTTGTTGTCAGTCTTGGTGAATGTGGATGAGAAGATATCAGATGAGTACAAAGAGATTATTTTGTTAGGCTCCTTACCGAGATTGGCCAGATAGCTTCAACAGTTTTAGAGACGGCTACAAGCAGACTTTGGCACTACAGATTAGGGCACACAGGGGAAAGTTACTGCAAGATTTGTGCAAGCAGGGGATATTGAAGGGGGCTAAGAGTGGGAAGATTGATTTCTATGAGCACTATGTTCTTGGCAAGAAGACTAAAGTAAAGTTTAGGACAACCGTTCATAGGACAACATGTATCTTGGACTATATGCACATAGATGTTTAGGATCCCACCAAGACAGCATCACTTGGTGATCGATATTGGTAGGTTCATCATATTTGTGGATGATTATTCTAGGCGTTGTTAGGTGTACACCATAAAGCATAAGAGTAAAGTCCTAGAGATATATGTGGAGTGAAAGAGAAGATTGGAACCACGGACATGGAGAAAGATCAAGAAGTTGAGATTCGACAATGACGGTGAGTACACTTCAGACCCCTTTTAGCAGCTATGTCGAGATGAGGGCATAGAGAGACATTTCATAATTAGTCATACGCCACAGCAGAATGGAGTGGCAGAGAGATTGAATCAGTCTTTACCAGAGATGGTCCGATGTTTGTTATCACGAAGTGGTTTGGAGAAGATCTTTTGGGCTGAGACACTTTCATATGCGAGCCACCTCATTAATAGGCTGCCTTCATCTGTGATTGAGGGGAAGACCCTTATAGAGATGTGGTCGTGAGAGCTAGCACATGATTATGATCAGCTCAAGATTTTTTAGTGCCCTATATTTTATCATGTGAAGACTGATAAGTTGAAACCGCAAGTTAGAAAGGCCATATTTGTGGGATTCAAGCATGGAGTGAAAGGATACAAGCTTTAGAATCCAGTTGATAAGAAGATTGTACTGAGCAGAGACATCGATGAGGCTTCATTCTTGAAGCCTCCCAGCTCTCATAATGTGGAGAGCACCCTAATAGAGGAGACATCGCAGGTGATGGAGATTGATGCAGGTCCACAGAGTCCAGATGAGACTGTATCTATTAGAGTACCGACTGAGGTGATGCCAGGTGAGCACAGTGATGATTTGTAGGATATAGGTATAGCAGAATAGGATCAGAGATCGATGGCTCAGGAGGTGGAGAAAAGGGCTGGGGCTTGTGGCGGTTGTCGAGCAGCACAGCTGCAGGGAGTTGGCAGAAACGGGGAGGAGGGGAGGTGTCGGCATGGCTGTTGTAGGGGACATGGGAAGGGGAAAGGAGGCAGGAAGGAGGTGTGGCTTGTTGTTGAAGGGGACGGAGGCTAGCGACTAGGTAGGAGGAAGAGGAGAGATGGAGTCAGCGGCTAAGGACGTGGACATGGGGTGGTGACTTAAGGTTGGGTCTGACGAGAACTGTGGGCGGCTGGGGGTTAGTCGGCTTGAGGAGTTAGAGATGAACTTGGTGTTGAAGGCGGTTGGAAGATGATGGGGGGTAACAAGTGTAGGTAGGGTGTTTGGATGAAGAGAGAGAATAGGTGGAGGGTTTCACGTAAGTTGTGGAAGAGGAGAAGAATAGAGGGGATGAGATTTGGGGGCTGGTTGGTTTGACGTGGGGGAAGGCGGCTAAGGTTTTTTGTTTTTTCGTGGAGAAAATAGAGAGATGGATTTGACGGCTAGATTTGGAAAGGAGGAAGATCGGGCGACTAAGGTGAAAACAAAGAAGAAACAGTATAGGCTTAGGGTTTCACACCAAATAAGCTAACACAATTTCATTTCAATTTTCAATTCATTGATTTTTCTTCTCATTACAATAATGTTTATAAAGAGAAAAATTATAGATTTTCAATTCCCTCAAATCACTCAACTACTAAATTTGATCAAAATTCGAAATTCAAAAATTAAAATCCCACCAAAATAAAAAATCCCTCAAATCTCTCATAATTATTAACTACCAAATCTCACCTACAATTCAAAATTCAAATCTACTACTAAAACAAAAGTCAAATAGCAAATATGAAAGCTTGTCCTCATTATTCTCTCTGGGTGGGAGAAAACTCGACTCCGTCGAGTTAGCTACAGAAACCTGTTGTCTTCAATATACTCTATTTGCATCTTAATCTACCGTCAGTTATTTTTCTGTATCTCAAATCATTAGCTAGATTGCATTATAAATTCACCATCTAAAATATTATCAAAATTCATTGTTGCATAGGTGAATATATATAGAAGTGGGGTAAAGTGAAAAAACTCTCAGAAACAATAGACTAGGGTCAGGCTTATATCAGTGGACTGCCAATAACATTGTGAATTGCTTAATCACTTAATATTAAAAATAGAACTATGACCAAATCAATAATATAAATATTGCTATTAATTAGTTCAAGAGTTGTAAAACTTCATAAATATCATGTCAAATCTTAAACAGCTATAAATAAACTGTACTGGATAAATCCAAACCATCTCAAATATCATCATTAACTGTTTTAAATTATGTCCTGACTTTATATCATACATTTCAGTTAATAATGTATTTATTCAAATTAGATCATTGATTCCCTGATATATGATCAATGCAAATCAAAACAAAATGATGCAAATCAACTCAAATGACTATATGAAATGCAGACTCGAAAAATACGATCAATGGCAGATGTAAGTCAACAAAGTGTTTAACTTGCATGATGTCCTCTATCAAATGGAATAATTAGGTGTTCCTTCGTTAATATGAATAATATATTTCTTCTTTTAGCAGTGATAGTGAGGAACATGCAAACAAATGCATGAAGGAATGTTTTTGTGTGCTTAATATGGGAGAAAAAAATAAATAAAAACACTCGTGCTCAAACTTGTGTCCCTAATCACTATATATTCCCAAAATGGATCAGTGTATGTGTGAGTGACTATCAGGACAATGCATAGGGGTTTGGCATTTGATATGGTAGCTATTTTACTATGCTCAATTTGGGATTCAACTTCCATACAGATATCTGAGTGACTCACTTTAGGAACTGAATCAAGAACATGTTGGGTATTATGTTGGTCCGGGAGGACTTCGTGGGGAATATCAACAATGTTTTTAGTCACTAAAGTGAATTCAGGAGGAGTTGGAGTTTTAATTTCAGGAGCAGCTTCAAGGACAACATTAATCAACTCTGTGATCAAAGAGGTAGCTTGGGGAATAATCGGAGTGTTGTCATTGCATGAAAATTCAGTTAACTCCATAATTGCAGGGGTAGTTTCAGAAGAAACGGAAGTACATGGTTTTTCCATTTTACTATCCTAAATTTCTTGCCAGAGTTAGATTCTATCAAATATACGGCCTGGTTAACGATTTTCTCAATAAAAAATTTTGATTCCATTATAGGCGGGTTATTAATTCTAACCTTAAATGTGGTCGTACAGATGGTAGTGATGTGCCTATATTCTTAACAATTGTAACACTGAATTATTAGGCAAAGTTTAGAAAAATCTCTCACTGACTCCTTACAGTTAGGATCATCTCTTGGCTAGGAAGAACTAAGGTTAGGCCGACTTGGAGGTTGACTAGAGGCAGTGGCATGGGAGAGCTGACCTTGATCTTGCGAATACAGAGTTGTAACAAGTCCTTTTCCTAGACTAATGTGCGTCTCGTTGGTTGCATCTTGGACGGCCTGGGCTACGACACCTAGTTGTATTTTGAGTTCATTGAATTTTTTAAGGAGTTTGGGAGACATGCTGGACTTACTAGTCGATTCACTTGACTCTCCTAGGGTAGACCTGTGCGATTAGGCATGCACTAACAATTAACTGGGATGAGTGAGATGCATTGATAGCTCAATGAGATGAATGGGATTTTTTATATCAAATAAAAGACTCAATAATCTAAAAATAAAAATAAATTTTTTTTATCCTAGAATCATGCTCTTGTAGGATCTGTTACAATGCTCACTAAAACACTAGAGGGGGGGTGAATAGTGTTTCTTTTAAAAATTATGCAAAATAGATTATATTGCAATGAAGATAGTAAAATCACAGAGAATCACAATTGCAAACATAATATTTTATACTAGTTCCACTTCCCCGGTGTACATCCAGTCCCTAAGCAAATTCCGCTTGAGAGTTCCACTATAATTTTGAAAAACTTATAAAATCAAATAGCAAACCTAACCAATTTACAAGACCATGCAAATTGCACACAATCTCTTCACCAAGAGATCAACTCTCTCAAACCCGAGAGAAACTTTCTTCGAATCAAAATACAAAACTCCTATAAGCCTTGAAATGATCGTGAAGTGTAGTAGTGGCTTATGAACCTTTTAAACTCTCTGAAATTTGCCTAATCAACTTATATGAATGCTGGGAGCAAAAGGTAATATCAGAATTTCAACTCTTGACCATTTGGATGAGAAATTTTTTATCAAGAGAGAATTAATTTTCACAAAATTCGAATCTTATAAGTACTAATCTTGGTTGAAGTTTTCTAATGTTTAAACCTATTTATAGCCTTTGAAAAACATGAATTTTAAACCCAATAAACAGATAAAAATGGCTATAAACAGTCTTATATTCAAATTATGAAAATCTGAAAAAACTGTATCTGCAGTCGACTATAAGGCTTAGTAGTCGATTACACTGAGGCTAAACAGACTCTGTAAAGTTAGAAAATTACTTAGTAGTCAACTACAAGGCATAGTAGTCGACTACACTGTAAACTCACAGATTCTGAAATTATGTTTTTAGTATTTTGGCTGTAACTTTCTCATCCAACCTCGGAATGAGGTAATTTAAGATTTGTTAGAAAACTATTGAAGAGACCTACAACTTTGATCTTTGAGTTTTTCCAGATTCGAACTACTAAGGGGTATAAATGAGATATAACACACTAAATATGTGTTAGTGTGTTTTAAACACTATGTGTGTGTATGTGTGTGAGTGATCAAGGCTTGTACAATATTTCTAAGTAAAGAAAATGTAAAAATTACATTGTGACGTTTATATGCTTCTTCTTCTTTACTTCTTGTTACATTAAACTCATCTTATGTCTTGAGTATCTCTTTGAATATCATTGTCGATTTTGCTCTGATACTACAAAATAAATGTTAGCACATAATACACACAACATATAATATTTATTATCATCAAAATAAACATATCTTGGGGTCAAGATTCCTAACATTCTCCCCCTTTTTTATGATAACAAATATATTATGTTAATATATATATATATATA
>BQKN01005517.1:0-14571 GCA_022839385.1 Asparagus kiusianus | reverse complement strand
GGGCGTATCATGGATATTGATGTTTTCTTGATTTTGGGTCCTTTTGAAGGTGTTGATGTGCCACTTACTCAGTCTTTCTTCACATACCTCTCTCTGGCTGTGGCCTTTGGTACCATCTTTCTCTATCGGCGGCAGAAACTAATGGTAATCCTTGATTTTTTTTGGCTAATTCGGAATACTATTATTGATTTCCGAGTTGGTCAGTATTATTAGATTTTACTTCGACTTCTGATATTAAAGGAAAATGACTGTAATGTCTTTGAGTCTGCAGGTTCCTTGGTATTGGTATATCATCTTGGCCATCATTGATGTACAAGCAAACTATCTATGTAAGCACACATTTCATTTCTTCTCGTTGTTTATGGTAAAAGTTTTTGGCACGACTTTATTGCAACTGTGAAATAATTGAAAATAGTCCGGTGGCTTTTCATTTTAAGAAGTGCAAGTTTTTTGTTTACTAGTTTCTTTATGACACATTGTATGAGTTCAACCTCATAAGTATTTGATGATAGACTAGAGAAATATATCATAAAAATGAAATGTTAAAAGTTGCTTTCCCCTTCTAAATTTTGTTATAAGACTTTTTACCTTATTGTGCTTGTTTGGGCAATGCTTTGGAGTCTAGTTTTTCCCCCAATCATATGTTTGTGACCTTGCTGTTGGCCAGCAGCCTCCCGCAGCTATTGTTGAATTTTAATTAAGTGACGAGCCCCACTTATTTAATATTCCACTGAAAGTTGCTGTAACGTTTGAAAATAAAAAGGTCGCGAATCTTATCAATAAAATATTATTAGTGGCGGATCCTATCAATAAAATATTATTAGTGGTGGGTCCTACCAATAATATTATATTTATTCATAGTATTTCTCTAAACACTATAAATAGGGCTAACACTCTTCAGAAAAATCATCCCAGAAACAACTTCTCTTATAGAAGAGTGAGAAAGGAAAAATAGAGAGTTTTTTCTTAATATCAAGGAGAGGGTTTGTGAGAATACTTGAAGTATATCTTCATCAAGAGATGGTATTCTCTTTGATCTAATTCTTTTGAAATATAAAAGAACTGGGCGTCGTTGCACCGTGGAGTAACCCCGAAAGAGTGAACCACGTTATATCTGTGAGTACTGTGATTAAATTTGTGTCTTTATTCTGTAATTCCAAAATCATTTGGGTATGTATTGCGTCTCCGTTCGAGGCGTTCTTGTTGACGTATACCCTAACAACTGATATCAGAGTCTGACTTAGAGTATATATATCTGCTTATTATATGCTCTGTGGTTACCACTAAAAGTGGATCCTTCACATCAGAAAATAAGTTAAATTATCATTTACTCTTTAAAGGCACTGGGCACTATTCACAAGTACGGTACTATTCATAAGTACTGTTACTATTCACAAATACGGTTCGAGAAAAGACGAAATTTTTCGCCATAAGATCTATAGTTGAAGACAATAGGTTCGGATTGAGAAATTCGACGGCTAAAATTTAGGTATTAGAGGATGTAAATAGAAGACTATTTGTACCAGAATGATCTTTTTCTACCCCTCCAATGATTGGAGGGAAAACTTGAGAAGATGGACGACGATAAGTGGAAGGTGCTCGATCGTAAAGCACTTGTCACCATCAGGCTCAACCTTCACCAACATGTGACTTACAGCGTCTCGCATGCGATCACCACTAAGGAGTTGATGGAGGCTTTAGGAGCGCTGTATGAGAAGTTATCTGTTTCAAATAAGGTGTACCTGATAAAAAAACTATTCAATCTAAAGATGCAGCAAGGAGCTCACGTTGCAGACTTCTTGAATGAATTTCAGATTTTGGTGCAACAGCTTGCTGCAGTGGATCTCAAGTTTGACAATGAGATCCAAACTCTTCTGCTACTTTCTTGTCTACCAGATTCGTGATAGAATTTGGTGATGACGGTGAGCAACGCCAATGGCAATGACAAGATGAAGCTCGACACGGTGATTGAGGCAATTCTGGATGAAAAATCTCACCGCAGAATCTCAGGAGCTGAGACCTCTAGCAATGAGAGTGCTCTGTATGTCGAGGCACGAGGGCATGCGCAGAAGAAGGGTAGGGGATGACGAGACCGATCAAAGTCCAAAGGGAAGTCTAAAGGGCCGAACTCGAATAGTTACGGTGAAGGAAAGTGCTTCAGATGTGGAAAGAAAGGTCACTTTACACGGGACTGCAAAGTTTCTGTTCTAGCATTAGCAGGGGATGATCAGGCTGACGGTGCATCCAATCTCTTGCACGAAACAGATTCGGATGCGCTTCTCCTATCCCTAGAAGACAAAAGCGATGCGTAGGTCATCGACTCTGGCGTATCTTTCTATGCAACCTCACAATAAAAGTTGATTTCATCGTTCGTGAAGCACTTGGGGACAATCTATCTTGGTGAACAACGTTCGGCATGTACCGGATCTCAGACGGAATCTTATATCATTTAGGCAACTGATCGACTCTGGTTACAGAATATCCTTCTTGCAGGGAAGCTAGGTGTCCAAGGTGCCTGGTGGTGGCATACGGCAAACACGAGGGGTCTTTTTACATCGTCAATGAGAAGATTGTCCACTTGCTTGTCGTAGGACAAACATCATCATCATTATCTGTCGACTGCATGACTTAGCATCGACGACTTGACCATATGAGCGAGAAGGGGATGCAGATTATGACCGCGGGAGATAGGCTTCTGAGTCTGAACAAGATCGATCTGACTTAGTGGACTTCAAGAAGATCGGATCGGCTTCATAAATGCAGAAATTAAAGTTGGTGCACACTGACGTGTGGGGACCTGCGCAAGTCTCATATGTTAGAAACTCTCTTTACTTTGCTACTTTTATTGATGATGCTACTAGAAAACTGTGGGTGTTCTTTTTGAAGCACAAGTCAGATGTTTTTATTATCTTCAAGAAGCGGCTTGCATGTGTGGAGAACGAAACAAGCAATAAGCTGAAGTGCCTAAAGTCTGATAATAAATGTGAGTATTGTAGCTATGAGTTCGAGAACTTCTGCTCGTCCCAGGGGATTAGGAGACTGAAGACCGTCTCAGGCACACCTCAGCACAACGGAGTGGCGGAGTGTATGAATCGTACAATCTTGGAGTGCGTCAGAAGTATGAGGATCCATTCCGGATTGCCTAAGAGTTTTTGAGCCGAAGCTGTCAATACTGCTACATACTTGATCAACCGCGGGCCATCCGTGACTCTCAGTTATGGGATACCTGAAGAGGCTTGGACCCGAAAGAAACTGAAGCTAGAGCACTTACGAGTATTTAGTTATGACGCCTATGTCATGATCAATCCTGCAGACCGATCAAAGCTTGATACAAAGTCAAAGAAGCTCTCTTTCATCGGCTATGAAGGAGATGGGTATGGGTACCGTTTCTGGGATCACGATGCGCAAGATGGTGCGTAGTCGTGACATCGTGTTCCATGAGAATGATGTGTACAAGACCAAAGAGATGAGTAGGAGTCAGGTATCTCCCCCTCTTTTCCCAGATATTACTGATAGTGAGGACGACGGTGAGATATCAATTAGCATAGAAGACGAAGACCAAGAGAACATGCCGGATACACAATAGTAGGATCCAGCAGAACTACCGATCGTAGTTAGCAAAGCTCCAAGAAATCTAAGGGTGTCAGAGAGGTACCTTTCTACCATAAATTATTTTTCTCCTGACTAATAATGGTGAGCCAGAGAGCTATGAGGAGGTCTAGCTCGGGATGAGTAAGAGTCTGTCATGGAGGAAGAAATAAAATCCTTGATAAAGAATGGGACTTGAGAGCTCGTAAAGTTTTCAAAAGGGCGAAAGACTCTTCACAATCGATGGATTTATCGGGTCAAGGATGAAGCCGATGGACAGAGACGCTACAAGGCAATGCTTGTAGTGAAGAGCTATGAGCAGAAAGCAGTGATTGACTATTCTAACATTTTCGCTCCCGTCGTCAAGTTGACCACGACCCGAACTGTGTTAAGCATTATGACAGTTCGAGATTTCTATCTAGAGTAAATTGATGTGAAGACGGTATTCCTTCATGGAGATTTGTAGGAAAAGATCTATATGTATCAATCAGTGGGCTTCGAGGAACGAGGCATGGAGGGTTTCGTGTGTCGCCTGCACAAGAGCTTGTATAGCCCGAAGCAAGCTCCGCGACAGTGGTACATGAAGTTCGAAAACTTTATGGAGGAGAACGGTTTTCTTAAATGCGACACAGACCACTGCTGCTTCATCAAAAGGATATGACGAATCCTATGTAATACTTTTGATTTATGTTGATGGCATGTTGATTGTTGGGCCCGACTTGGCCCGTATTGAAGAACTCAAGGGGTGTCTCTCTGAATGCTTCGAGATGAAGGATCTGGGTCTAACAAACCAAATTCTTAGGATGAGGATCATCAGAGATAGATCAACACGGAGACTGAGGTTGTCTCAGAAGACTTACATTGAGAAGATTCTTAAAAGTTTGGCATGAAGAAAGCTAAATCGGTGGGCTCGTCGTTTGCGAGCCTTTTCAAGCTATCGAAGACCCAAACACCAGACGCTACTGAAGATCATGGGTTTATGGTCAACATACCATACGCATCTGCCATCGGGAGTTTGATGTATGCGATGGTGTGCACGAGGTCAGATATTGCACAAGGAGTGGGAGTTGTAAGCCGCTTCATGAGCAATCCGGGGAAGCAATACTGGTGTGCGGTCAAGTGGCTTCTACGCTATTTGAGAGGCTCGTCCGACCGTTGTCTTGAGTACGACGGGGCGGATTTACAGCTAGAAGGTTTTTGTGATGCAGACTACGCCGGGGACAGACTCAAGGAGCACGAGTGGCTACATCTTCATCTTGGATGGTGGAGCGATAAGTTGGAGATCTTAGTTATAAGATACTATGGTTTTGTCAACAACCGAAGCAGAGTACATGTCTGCAGCAGAGGTAACAAAGGAGTTGCTATGGTTGAAAACTTTTCTTTTCGAGCTTGGAGTAAGCTTTGAGAAATACTTCATCCATTACGACAGTCAGAGTGCCATTCACTTGTCAGAGAATGACGCATTTCATGCTCGGACCAAGCATGTTGACGTGAAACACCATGCCATACGGAGATGGCAAAGCATGAACGAGTTCAAGCTTGTGAAGAGTGATACGAGGTACAAATCATGCCGATATGCTGACCAAGTCGGTTTCTCTCGAGAAAGTGAGGTTGTGTGTAGCCTCATATGGCCTCCATTGAGAACGTTGAGGATCGTGCAAGACGCCAAAGATACAAGATATCTGGATGATGCAACTAAGAATGGTGTGAAGATATGATTGATAATTAATCAAATTTTCAAGTGGGAGATTATTAGTCAGCAGCCTCCAGCAGCCATTGTTGAATTTTAATTAAGTGGCGGGCGCTACTTATTTAATATTCCACCGAAAGTTGTTGCAACGTTTGAAAAATAAAAAGGTGGCGGGTCCTACCAATAAAATATTATTAGTGGTGGGTCCCATAAATAATATTTTATTTGTGCATAGTATTTTCCAAACACTATAAATAAGATCAAAACTCTTCAGGAAAAATCATCACAGAAACAACTCTTATAGAAGAGTGAGAGAAAGGAAAAATAGAGAGTTTTTTCTTAATATCAAGGAGAGGGTTTGTGAGAATACTTGGAGTGTATCTTGATCAAGAGAGAGTGTTCTCTTTGATCTAATTCTTTTGGAATATAAAAGAACTGGGCGTCGTCGTTGTACCGTGGAGTAGCTCTGGAAGAGTGAACCACGTTATATCTGTGAGTACTGTGATTGAATTTGTGTCTTTATTCTGTGATTCCAAAATCATTTGGGTGTGTATTGCGTTTCCGTTCGAGGCGTTCTTGTTGACGTATACCCTAACACTTGCATCTTAGAGAACATTCCCCTAACTTCCCTTTAAGACCTATCCATTTTTCCTCTATAATAAGGGAAAAACAAAAATCTAATTTTAGGAGAAAGGAATCGCCTCATACAAACATTTCATTTCAAAATAAACACTTCCCAGAATTAGGAGAGGGTTAATATTTCAATTAGAGATGATGAAACCCTTGAAGGACTGAAAATCAAACTATTCCAGAGGATCGGTTTTCCTACTTCTCTTGATTAAAGTTAACCTAAGGTTTAATATTCAGAGCTACTGACAATCTATTTTCTTTGCTAGATTTTTTCCAATATGAAAGGTTTGATTGATGTAGATTTTATGTTGCAGTTGTGAAGGCATATCAATACTCATCCATTACAAGTATAACGCTACTCGATTGTTGGACTATACCGTGGGTCATAATCCTCACCTGGTTCATTTTAAAGACACATTATTCTCTATGGCAATTCTTCGGTGCAGCTATTTGTGTCATAGGCCTCGCGTTGGTGCTTCTTTCAGATTCCAGGGCATCTCAAGGAGGTAGAGTTCCTTCAAGAGAATTGAAATTATTACTGAAGAAAATATAGTTCATTGGCATAGAATATTAAAAGATGGGATGTGATACTTGATGGCTTTCTATTTCCAGTAATTATTCTTAGAAAAAGTGGTGAGAAGTTTTTTGTATGTTGTCCAAGTGATCGCTACGAGTTTTGCTCTTGTAGGTGGAAGAAATCCTCTTTCGGGTGATACACTAGTAATTATGGGGACATTTTGTTATGCACTAAGCAATGTTGGAGAGGTAGTGTTTTTGTTTATTGTTGATTTTAATTTCCTATCAAAAAATCGATTGTAACAATCATGTTATAAATCAGTGTTTCATTTTTTTCTTAAATTGCAGGAATATTGTGTCAAGAAAAAAGATCGAGTTGAAGTGGTTGCTATGCTTGGTTTCTTCGGTGTGCTAGTTACTGCGTGTGAGATGTATCCTTTCAGTTGTTCGATAGCATGAAAGTACAGACTCAATTTAGCATTCTATCAGTCCACTCTTTTCCTTCTGATGCCAGAAATCAATAGTTACTTTCCAATCTCTTCAGTGATAACCAATTACCTAATTTGTGTTGCTTGTAGAGTAACTAAAAATGATAAGAGAATGGTAAAAAGTAAAATACTCTTTGAGATGTGTATGTTACCAAACAAGTTCAGGCATAACCACATATTTCTGAAAAACTTCTACTGTAGTTTATTTGATAGTTTATTTAAGTTTAGATATTCAGAAAGCATAAATGAAAGACTTAAGGCCTTGTGTTTCTTGTGGGTGGAGTAGGTGCTTTTGGTATTTAGTGAAGTCTCTTGGTTTATTTGCCAACCATATAGAACCATCTTAGCTTTCTTTATCAAGACGCATCCTTTATTCGAGAATGAATTTTAGGATTATGCCTTTTCTGATTAAAACCTACATATCCAGCATACACTTATATTCTTATAAAACAATTTTTTATTTAAGTGTACGTGTCATGTTTATCCCTATCATATCTGTTCTCCTCTATTGTTTTAATTCCATAACCTTCTTAGATCTATATTTGAGAGGAAGGATCTAGCATCGGTCCAATGGTCTACAACAATTGTAAGTTATCTGTCATCTGAATGCTTTCAGAGTTTAATCTCTATAGATCTAGATTTTCAGTCTTATCCCAAGGATATTTCCTAATTCTTTTTCCAAAACCAATTAAATTGCATATATTTGTTGAGAAGACATTATCTCAAACTTGTATATTACAAAACTATGAGACTTGATATGACATTGTATTGGCTAAGGTGTATTCTTTTTATGTATCGGTTTTGAAGAAACTGACACATGAGTTTATTTAAATTTTCAGGTTGCCTTGTTTGCTGGCTTTGCAGCAGCATCGTTTTTGTTCTATGCACTGGTCCCTTTTCTTCTCAAGGTTTGTTCTTTGCACATCTTTGATACCGAAGTTAATAAAAGTTGACACTGACATGGAGGACATAGTTGAATTATAAGCACTTCAGTCTAGCAATGTAGTCTGATTAATAATTCCTAGTTTCTGAATACTAATGAGTGTGGCTTTACAGCTAAGCGGGTCAACTCTCTTCAATCTCTCCCTTCTCACATCAGACATGTGGGCGGTTCTTATTCGTCTTTATTTTTATAAACAACAGGTTACATCTCATCTATGATACTAGGTGAAAACTAACTTGTCATTTATTTCACTATTTATTGATTGGTGACTTTTGCATCTGCAAAATTCATTGTAGGTAAATTGGTTGTATTATGTCGCATTTGCGGTTGTTACAGCTGGATTGATCATATACTCATTGAAGTAAGTTGCTTTCTGATTTATAAAATCCACATTTAACAAAATGCTTATGTAGAGTTTGACAATAAATAATAATAATAATAAATCCATATGTATATGAATAATAAATTCTTTGTTCAATACAAATCGACATTTACATGCTATAGTTGAAATTTAATTGTGCTCGCACTTATACTTTCCTCTGCATTTTTACTAGTGATACTACTGATTCCAGCACCAGCATTGCTGGCACTGCTGAGACATGGGATGAAGAAGCCAAACTACTAACTGAAGAGAACTCATTGCGCGAAGAAGTTTTAACTAGCTGAAATGGGGGATGTATCGAGCAAAATAAGTTTATGCTGAATGATGCAAACATAAGTTTTATTGAAATCTACAAGGAATTGTAAAGATGAACACTTGACACAAGATCAATGTCCGAAAGTTTAAATGACCAAGCAATATCATCCTCTGAAACTTTCAGCCGGAGGAAAAACTTTTTGAGTTGCAAACAGAAGAGAAGTTGTCAGACTGGATGCACGTGTATGCTTTTGCTCCTTTTCTTAGATATATAAGCATGACTGTAAGTTTTTTCGGGTAAGCTTGGTGTACCAGCTCCCGTAAAGCCTGCTAATTGTGATTGAATGAACTGGAAAACGAGCTTATGTATTTATACATTTGCTTTACAGAAAATAATAAAGGATGCAACTAATATCAGGCAAGTACACACGCTGTGGCTCCTTTTGATAATTTCCTTGTATAAGATTCAGCAGGGTCAAACTACTTAGTAATCAAATGACTGGAAGGACTAAATGCTTTAAACGACAGCTTTCTATAAGCAAAATAAAGGGTACAATACGCTATATATGAGGGAACAGCAAAACTATGTCAAATAGTTGAATAATACTTCTGAGGGAATTGCAAAACTATGCCAAATACTTGCACACCACTTCTGACAGCTACAAGTTGGCTACGGCAACAATATATGCATTCCATGCATCGAGTTGTTGGAAAGTTGACACCTCTTCATATTTAGAGTCATGTTTGCCATTGTATTCCTCGGAGTTTTCCTTTTCATGTGTGTTCGGCATCTCCCTGATCCAAAAATGTACTGATTGAAAGCCAGCCTCAACCAAGCAATCTCTAATTTCTGGCAGCGACCACCTAGAAGAGGAAGATAGCATCAGTTTCTTTAAATATACTCACCAGTATAAACAAGATATCATTTTGGAGAATTAAAAAAAAAACTCCTAAAATGGGAGAAAATACACTAGTGCAATGTGATATTCTGTTAGTGTTATCTACTAGTTGCATGGCACAAGAAACCAGCACAATAAGTACAGATGTATGCACCAATCATTAAAATTAGGAAGATCTTTAAAGAACCAAATGAACCAACCTCCTTCCCTCTCTCTCTATAATTGAACAATTTATGGCTACCTCTTCTATAATTAAACAATCTGTGAGCTATGTTACATCAGATATGACTTGCCAAGGACATGACTCGAACACATGGCAGACTTTACGAGATACATACGTGTCCAGCATGATATGCTTCACAATAGTAGTGTTTGTGCTACATAGTTTACAGGTGGATTTCGCATAAGATATATAACTTGGTTAAGCATATAAACTTGATGTAGAAAGAGTTGTACTTTTAAGCTCATAACCACAGAGTAAAACTTTTGATGCAATGAATGATTTTGATTCACTTTACATTATGCAGCAAAGTACTTGTTTGAAACAGAATTAGATTAGCTAAAGCATCTAAACTAGCACAGAATGATAATGGTATAAGAAAATCAGATAGAGGAAACTCCTGTGTTACAGAGAGCAGAACGGTGATCATAATTCTTGTCCAATTCTTTAGGGGTTGGTTACATGTGTCCTATTTCTTTGGGGTTGGTAAGATTTATCCTATTCCACCATTGAGCTTTAAGAGACACCTTAATTGCCCCAGATTACAATATTCAGCCGATAAATATACACTTCCAACTCATCAATAATAACAACTAGACCTAGGGGAGCATCTATTGCATATACATTATACAAGAAGATGATTTCAACACATATTACAGAAAAATGGTCGCAACATGTAAAGCGACATGCATTCATTTATAGATAAACAAAAGATAGGGTGACAACATACTTAAATATGCATCTCAGGGAGTCAGATATTACGATGTCAATCAAAAACAGAAATGTTATTAAGTTGGAGATGGTTATGGGGTGCATTTCTTAGAATGAAAACAAAAAGTACACATAACTTACAGGCGCCAGTCATAAGAAAATGCATGCTTTAGTGTCTGCTTCTTTCCGAGCTGGAAGTGAAGGCTGATTCTTGTTCTGCGATTTATAATATCAAACTCTGCTTGTTCCCAGAAATACTGCACATTATGTCACCAATAAGTATTCAAATAACTAAGTGGCACCAAACATTTATTGTTGTCCTATTATCCAATTTGATGAGAAGAAAGAATTTTATTCTAATGTGACATTTCAGAAATCCTGCTGCAAAATGTTTCTTAAAAGCAGATGACAGTTTATATATTCCTTATTCCAGAAGCAACTTTAAAATATGATGCTTTACTCTTTTATGAAACAGAAGACATCCAGGTCAAATTGCATCATCAGATGCAAATGCAAGCACCTTCTTCAGACAAACAACAAATTCTTTTGTTTCTTCAAAATTTCCAACTGTAGTTTAATACTATTGAATAAAACCAACTTACAGTGAAGTTAGAAAACCTCCTTTGAAGCCGTAACTTGCATTCTGATGATGTACCACCATATAAGTCCATTACAAATATACCACCCTTTTTCGACAAGGAATGAAGAACATGCTTAAAATACAATACCAATTCCTCCCGCCTTTGGAGGCAACAACAACTGTAATTGAATGCGCATATAATGTCTCTGGAAGGCAACATAGCCTTATCCATGGAGGAGATCACTGGAACGGTAGAATTAGACCCTACACTTAGCTCGACAGTTTCTGAACTATCATCTTGAACACTTAAAGCCCCAAGCCTTGTGAGATCTTGAACTGTGCCTTTGACTAAATGAGCCTTCTGAGGTTGCAATACATTACCGTGATAAAGGAAGATCCTAGAATAACCATCAGATCCAATCTTACTTAGATTGTTTTCAAGGCACCATCTCAGCGCCTCGAGGTCCAGATCCAGGCCTACAGCTGTCCTTCTTGAGTCAGTTCGCAACCACTCAGCACTGTCAAGGACCCAAGGTATAGAATCTTTGAAGGAAGCAAAAACATATATAAAGTAGTGATATGTTATGATGCAGAAAAACATAATCACAGAAGATACAGTATGCTAAAACCACTTTTGCACTCTGATTCCAAAACAATACAGATATCACCTTGACAAGGATGATTGCACTATATCAGGCCACAGTTAAGACGGTCAAGAACAATAATCCAAAATCCTAACAGACAATGTTTTTATACAGTTTGAAGAAATACATCATAATATTCAATCTCTGATGCATCAAAGACAACATACGTAATAAAATTACAGGATAATCTATTATCACTAAACCAAGGTTCCCTGAATTTGGTGAACAAGAATGAATTTCTACATATGACAAAAGTAAAGAGGAACAGGGGGTGAGGAGTCCAATCCATAGTCAGAAGAGAGAATGTTTACGCCGGAGATACATAAAAGAAGCCTAAGTGAACATAGAAGTACGGAATAGTTGAATGTTTGCCAAATTTGTCAAATAGGGTTACTAGGTCAACAAGCATTCAGACAAAAGAATTTATCATCTTCGTAACTCCAAAACTCTGTTAAAAAGTAACTAATTTAAAGAAAATCACAAAACCCAGCATATTAAACGCTTTGTGGAGACTTTTGATTCAAAGGAAGTCCTTTCTCGAGTTTCCATAATCAAAATTTTCTTGAGTAATTTAAAATAGTATTTACTAATCATGACATCTTCTCCTCTTTGAATGTAGTATAAAATCCCCTCGTTCATTATCCATTTCTACAAATAAGATTGTCCTAATATAACCAGAATCCCTCACTACAAATATCTCTCACATACTATTAAAATATGCAATACCATTAAACATTTGAAAGCGATATAACAAAATTTTCCTTTCCATTCATTAGTAAAACCCTAAACCCTAAATCTAAAAACTAATCCAGGAATCATAATAACTACCTCAAAAGAGCAGTGCCACAGAAATCCTCCTGCAAATGGAGCGGAAATCGACCTCCAACGTACATCAAGAAGAACTTCTGCAAGTAGCTTATATCCCCCTTCGGCGACTGGAAATTTTTCGCAATTAAAAAAATTAAAAAATAAAGAAAATTTCAAGAAACCGAGCTTTGAAACCAGAACGAACCTGTACTGATTTCTGGTAAAGATCGAACTTGGACAGAGTATGAGGATTCCCATCAATTTCCTCCTCTTCTTCCTCGACTTCTTCGATTTCTGAGTTTGGTTCTTGGGGCGATGGGAGATCGTAAGCGGATGAGGGTAGAGATTCGTCGTCGTTGTCGGAATGAGCGAAGCGTCGAGATCTTGATGATGATGGAGGATTCTTCTGCTTCTTCCCGTGCTTTCCCATGGCGGCCACTGCTGATGCCGCTGGAGCGAAAAATGTCGGGTTGAAAGCAGATTTGTTCGGGTCGGGCTAATTTTAAAGAACCGATTCGGTTGGGTGTGATACCGAACCCGAACCTGGGGTGGGATACCAATTAGGGCAGGATCAGTGGATCACTAGCCTCCGTTTGCCCATATTTCTCTTTAACAATATCTAAATCAATAAATAAGTTATTTTCAATACGCAAAATAAGATGAAGTGAAATTCTTGTAGAGAGTCAGTTTGTTTACTAAGTATGATGGTACTGGTCGGTTGATCATGTAATTTATATGCATACAACAACAATCACCATCAAGCCTTTATCCACTAGTAGAAAATTACGTATTCTAGACGGAATATTCTAGATGGAATTTTTTCCGTCTATAATGTATTAAACTAGACGGAAATATTTCGTCTAGAATAAAACATTCTAGACGAAAAAATCCGTCTAGAATAGTATCTTAGACGGTTCCTTTATTTTTTTATTTTTTTTTAAAAATAACCGGATATTCTAGATGGAAATTTCCGTGAATAACTGACCATTTAAAAAAAAATAAACCCGTCGAAACCCCCACCGCCCTCCTTTCCCCCCAAAATCGGAATTTTATCCCTAAAATCTAAATTTTCAGTAACACCCCGCCTCATCCCCCAAATCTTCAACTCCAAGCTCCTACTCCCTCCACCGCCTCCCCCTCCTCTCCCTCTCCCTCCTTAACCTCACCCCCTGACCCCTCCCTCCACGGCCTCCACCACCTCTCCCGCCTCCTCAAAACCCCTCCCTTCAACCCCAAACCCTCTCTCGTATCGACCCCGACCTCATCTCCTCCCTCCATCGATCTCCGCTCGAAACCCTCCCCGGCCGAGAACTCGAGGACGATCATGGAGCTCTCGTCGTCGGGGACCCTCTCGGCGCTGTCCCACGATGGCTGGCCCATCGGCGTTGGGGCCCAGTTCGTCGTCGACGCTGAGGGGTTTCCTGCGCTCTGTCTCAGTGAGCCCAGGAGGGTTCTCTCTGTCAACGGGGTCTCGAGCTTTCACGTTCAGGTGAAAAAGAAATTCTCGACTTTGTCCTGAATTTGCTTGAATTTGTATCGAATTTGGACGTTGGTGGGTTTTAGATTAGTTGGGTTGTTTTTGTTGTCATTAAAGTTTGCATATTTCATATTTGTGGGATGTCTCTCTTGATCCTCAAGTTGGGATTTTTTTTAGGAGGTTAGGGTCATCAGTTTTCATATTTCTGATTTCATTCTTGAATTTTTGTGCACGAATTTGTTCCTTTGTTTGCTTTCATGTTGGAGTAAAAATTTTGGAGATATATAAGGCTTTAAGGTTGTGTTTGTATTGTTTAGGCTCATAAATTTGATCTTTATTTGTAGTAGGTCTATGAATTTGATTGAATTAGTAACAATTTCGGATTTTAGTAGTTTTTAAATTTGTGGATTGTTTTTGTTAGCATCAACTTTGGATATAGTATATGTAAGGCCTGGAATTATTTTCAGGGTGGTGAACTTTGTTCTCTGCGATATGACTTGACTGTCCCATTTGCACGATACCTTGCAATGAACAATATCAGTGCGTTGAAGAGGTACCAAATAGCTGAAGTGTAGAAGAGATAATCCATCAAAAGGGAGGTTTTGTGAATTCTACCAGTGTGACTTTGATATCGCTGGTCAATATGAAATAATGGAACCTGATTTTGAGGTTATTAAAGTTCTGACTGGACTGCTGAATGACCTCAATATAGGTGATTTTGAGGTACTCTTTGCATCAATT
>BQKN01005502.1:0-13591 GCA_022839385.1 Asparagus kiusianus | reverse complement strand
ATAGAAGAGTCTGGAATACTTTGGATATGATTGTCCCAACCTTCAATCGGTGTAACGGGACCTTAGAATGACTTCTATTCTTAATTCTTTCAATCCTCCAGGCTATTCGGTGCTTTGTCGAATATCTGCTAGGGTTCCGGTGCTGCATTTATTGTCTGACCGTTTGTCGGAATTTTGAACTTGAAATCAATTCCTGATTTTCTGATCCTTAGCTCGTGTTTACTGTTTCAACATAGAACTGACCATCGATTGTTGGCGTTGAGTTTTCATTTGCAACGCGTTGTCTGGCGTTTTGACACAGTTTATACTCATACGTCTGCTGGAGTCTTGAGAAGCAGTTTATACTCTTAAGGTATTGGAGCGTGGTAGTCTCAAATTTAGGGCTGCAGGACCAACTATTACAGTTGTTTCGTCTGCATATATGGATCTTATCCCGAAGTTGTTGGATACTTAAGTCACGAGACCAACTAATGGAGCTGGTGCGTCAATGACTCACATTTATAGAATTTTTGGCAAATTCTCAGCCATCAACGGGTTTGATGAGCCTTTACCGACTACCGTTTGAGTCGGGCTAGCATGCAGATTGTCTAAATTCGTCCTGCATGTAAAGTTGTGCTAAGAGAGTGAATTCTCTGAGACTTTGTGCTATGATGTCGATTACATAGGCTTTACCATTTGTTACGGGAATAGGCTACCCGGCAACGCGTGTTAGGCGTTGACTTTAGGATTTTTGGCTAACCCCCAGCCTTCAACCGATTTGATTAGCCTTTACCGACTACCGTTTGAGTCGGGCTAGCATGCGGATTGTCTAAATCCGTTCCGCATGTAACGTTGTGCTAAGAGAGTGAATTCTCTGAGACTAGCCGCGACGACTTCGAATACGTAGACTTCGCCATTGTTACGGGAATAGGCTACCCGGCAAGGTGCATTAGACGCTGACTTATCCTTACTTAGGCTTCGAGATAAAGGTCCCCAGAATCAGGTTCTGGTGTCTTCTTGGACAGTAAAAGACTAACCTGGCGACGCGTGTTAGGCGTCGGCATATCCTTTCTTAGGATTCAGGATGAAATTCCCCATGCGTGTAAGGCATGGATTTTGGTGTTATTAATAACAACTTACCACAATATTGAATATGTGGGCGGGTGTTCTTTTTAACGGTTAAGAACTCACCTGCAGCGCGGGTTAGGCGCAGACTTATCCCTACTTAGGTTTCAGGATAGGATACCCCAGAATCAAACTCTGGTGTCTTTTTCTACGGAGAAAGACTAAACCGACAGCGCGTGTTAGGCGCAGACATATCCCTACTTAGGATTCGGGATAAACTTCCTATACATGTGAAGCACGGATTCTAGGAGTTTGAAAAAGCGGAGTCTTCTCTTGGGGCAAAGACAAACCCGATGCGGGAGAGGAAGAATTTTATATTCATCTCCCAACACTGAAGAGGAAGAATTTTATATTCTATCTCCAGTTGGAAAGGAGACTCGAGGTGGGATCTCCACCCCCAGAATTCGGAAAGGTGAAACTAAGAGTGGGATCTCCACTCTGAGATCGAAAAGATTCAGATAACCCTAACTATCGGAAAGTTTGATTACCGAACTAAAGATGAATTTCTCGTTTATCGAGAGTGAATTGTGGTTTTGGTCCTAACTGTAGGAAGATTTGACCAAGCGGGAGTTTGAGATAACCCTAACTATAGGAAGGTTTGATCACTCTATTTGAAAGTGGACCTCTCGTTCATTGGAGGAATCGAGAGGGGATTTTGGTTGTGATCCTAATTGTAGGAAGGTTTGACCAAGTGGGAGGTTTAAAACGATCCTAACTATAATAAGATTTGATCGCTCAAGTTGAAAATAGACCTCTCGTTCATGAAAGGAATCGAGAGGGGAATCTAGCTTTGGCCCTAACTTTTATAGGTTTGACTAAGGGAGCATTAGGAATGGGAGGTTTGAGACGATCTTACCTTTTATAGGTTTGATCACTTGATTTGAAAGTGGACCTCTCGTTCATGGAAGGAATCGAGAGGGGACTTTGGTTGTGGCCCTAACTATAAGAAGGTTTGACCAGGCAAACAGTGAGAGTGAGAGTACGAATTACAATGGGAGTGTTGACTCATACAAATCACAGTGGGGGTTTAGTGTTTATCATCTAATTTGTAATGATCAGGTTATCCCAAAGAAAATTACATGTAACATCCTTCCGGGAACTTCCCGTTACATGAATCATCCACCCCCAGCTTCTTCGCGAAACTGGGTTTATCATTGCATCTGGTTGTATGATCGGGTTATCCTTAAGAATATTACGTATAAAATTCTCCAGGAACTTCCCGTCAACAATAGGAAACAGTTTAGACTCATATACCTATTGGAATATTAGTGAGCAGTTTAACCTCGTATACCGGTCGGAGGATTGAGAAGCAGTTTATACTCATATACTCTTCGGATTGTTGCCGTTCTCAACTGGCGTATCCTAGCGTTATGACGCCGGCTTCAACCAAGGTCTGGATACTATTCTTAAGAGTAAAGCAATCCTTAGTGGGATGAAGGATCCTCCTGTGATACGCACAGTACTTTGGATCCGCAGTATTGTCAGCTTCCTCCTGATTGATGATAGGTGGTAGCTTGATCTTGTTGTTTTCAAGGAGGGATTCGAAGATGGCTGGAACATCTTCGTCCTTGAAGGAGTACTCTTTTTGGAGCCTCTGATCCGAAGTCTTCTGTTATCTCCGGGGTTGTTGTTGCGACGTTTGATTATCACCAACAGCAGCTGCAGGTGCCTTGCCCTTACCACGGGAGGCGAAGTTCGAGTTCGGAGGATTAGTCGTCGATTGGATCCTCTCGGCCTTCTTCCTTCGGAGGAAGCGTTCGGCTTGTTCACCGTGCACCTTCAAGTCTTTCCAAGTGTTGCACGGTGCTGTCCCCATTGCTTCCAACACGTCCAATGCGAGGTTGTTGTGGCAAGTCTGGAGAATGAACTCCTCAGTGATCGGGTCCCGACAGTTCATCGCCTTGTTCCGGAACCTTTTGCCGAATGTATCATCCAATTCCCCGTCTTTCTGTTTCTCGTCAAGCAACGACCCGATGGATATCTCAGTGTCATCGTCAAAGAAGTTGGTGAGGAATTTAGTCTCCATGTCGTCCCAGCTATTCACACTTCCTGGCTTGAGGCGGCGATACCAATCGAAGGCGGCTCTACGAAGAGTGCCAACGAAGGACCGTACCATCAGAGGCTCATTACCAGAGATAACCCCCAGGTGTGATTTGAAGTAAATCAAATGCTGGGTGGGTGAACCCTTCCCATCAAACGGCATGAAGTTAATTAGATTGAACTTCGCCGGATACTGGATTGATTCCCATTCTCTTGGGTATGGACAAGGAATGCCCATCTTCTTCATCTCTTGAGCGGAAATCAACGTATTGATTTTGCTCTCGAGGTTTTTAATCTTCAAACTTTCACCTGTATTTTCGTTAGCATTCTCGTTACCACCCCCTGCATTGACGGGAGGATTATTAGCATTATGAGCTTCATCCGCATGTGTGTCTTCATCTTCCTGATTAACCTGGTTACGACGACTTGGTTCGCCTTGCTGGTTTGTCAGTGCTTGGATTTGTTGGTCATGCATTTCTCTCATATTCTGCATGGCCATCTGCATTTCGAATCTGAAGCTCTCCTGTTGTTTAGCCATGGCTTCTTTGAGCATCTTGGCCACTTGTTCCGCACTTATCATAAGTTACTCGCGGGGTTGTCCCTCGCTGGATACTGTATTATCTGATGCGACCGCAGAGCCAGCATCCGATTCTTCATCTTCTGAAGGTAATCTTGTCCGAATCCTACCATAAGTTGCTCGTATGATGGCTCCAGACTGCAGACGGGTTACACGTCGGGGTATTTCTGTAATCGACTCGGGATTATCCTGTGTCGATGTCCCTTTGCTGGTCATATTAGTGGTGACCCTCGGAAATTCTCCATCTTCAACTACCCTTCTTCTTTGTCGGAAACACCTAGGCCTTGGTTTTGGCATTTCGGTATTGAGCCTTTCAAAAACCAAAATTCTTTTGGGGACTATCTTGATGCAGTTGCACTCAGACAATACTGCTCGAATGAGTTTGGAACAGGGGCACTGAGTTTCTAGTTTTCGAGGACTCCTTTTCCTGGTTTTACTTGTACCCCCAACACGATAGTACAACTCGTCGGTTTGAAGGTCGGAGTAACCTATCGTGTGTTGGCACGACTTCTTAGGTATAACGCTATCATCATCAGATGACAATGTTTCCTTCTGAGGGCGAACTGCCTTCTTTGGGCTTTCAAGAGTCACGCGTCTCGAAACACGCCTTTGTGGGCGTGAGTTCTCGGCGGGCTCCTGGACTTCAATGCGCAAACTGGTGCGCGTAGTTGCCATGAACTCCTTGTCATGTTGAGGGTGGCGGCGACCCCCAGCATGTTGAGTCGTTCAGGGCTTCTTTATCGGGCCCAAACGTTCTTGAACTAGAGCTTTGCATCGCTTATCGGGAAGTGGACCGAGGCGCTCCAAAACTGACCTCCTTCTTCGGGATGGTCCTGCGGGATCTCCCGGAGCATCTATGGGAATTATCGGCGATTTAGGTTGGTTCGCCGGAGGTTGAACTTTAGCTGAAGGCTGCAATGGTTGCTCTTTAGCCTGAATCGCCGCTTCAGACTTCGGCCTCCATACTTGGTGGGTTGGTGGCGGCTTTTTGGCCACTTCCTTCTGCAGTCTTCTGCGGGCTTCTTGGACTTGAGCCCGTGCCTGCGCTGACAGTGCGCGGCGCTTGCGAATACGCTCCTCAAGTGTCGAACGATTCCGTTTGACACAGATCCATTCATTCGTTGGCGGCTTGGAGGAGCTGCCATTCATTTGTTGTTGAGGCTGTTTGCCTCTCCTGTTCTTCAGATCCGCGTTGTAGCGGATTCCGTCAGTGGACTCCATTGCCTTTACGAATTGCCGTGCTAGGCGTTGACGTCGCCTCTGGCGGGCTCTCTTTGAAAGAGTTACTACGCCTTCGGCGACGGAGGAATTGGCCAGAACAGATTTGACCTGGTTGGAGGTCGGTGGAACTTTACTCGATGCAACTTCGGCATCAATCAGGGTGAGATCTTTGTTGGTATTCTCTACTTCTTTATACCAACGGACTTTTCTCCTGGAGGAGAACTTCTTGGACTTGCGGGGGGAGGTAGATCCGGACGAGGATGATAGATACTCCTCGAACTTTTGTCGGTCAAATTCATACTCGACCTCCTCCTCGACCGGGATTGAGATCCACGGCTGCGACGCAACGATCTCGGCAGCGAGATCGGTGGCTCCCACTGTGGTCACCAGATTGTTCGTGGGAAAAATTATTTTCATTGATGTCATTGTTTTCTTAAGCAACTGTTTATTAGTTACAAAAGATTCGGTCTTTTTATAAGATCCAGTTACAACAAAATCAAAGAATAAATCTAAAAAAAAAGATTACAACTTTCCTTTTTTGGAACAAATCGCAAGATCCTATTTTGCGGTCTTTTGCTTGTGTGGGTTCTTTGCCTGCGCCGAGGTTAATTCGTGGACCACCGCGCGATCTTGATCCGGTCAGATCTACACGGTATGACGGGTGTTATTTCACGAAGGAAATAACAGCCAGGGGGATTATTTCACCAAGGAAATAATAGCCCGAAGTAATCGAAATCGACCAAGCGAAATCGATACTCTTCTCGGGATCAAAAACCAAGTTTTGATCCGGAGGATAACCGTGTGGATCTCAGATCTGATCTCTCTCGAACTCCTGCCTTTTTTGGTGCGGATGATCGCCAAGAACCAGATCTGAAAAGTTTAAGTCTTCAAATCGCCAAAACTCCGAAGTTTAGCTCTTAATCCGGCAGAGTTTCCCCTCAAAAGTTCACCAAAAATCCAACCTCCAAAACAATGAGCCTAGGGGTCTATTTATAGGCTCCTTCAAACCAGATCTGGGCTCAGATCTGGGCCCAGATCTGGTGGCTCGGCCCAGGTGGCTTGGCCACCGAGCCACCCAAAAGGTGGCTCGGCCGGCCACCGAGCCACCAAGAGGTGGCTCGGCCACCGAGCCAGGCCGAGCCCTCTAGGCGTTTGCTGTTTTGCCGTTTTCCGGTTTTGCGGTTGATTTGAACTCGATTTGTTGATCTGGACTCTGATTTGGCAGTCCGGATCCTGATTTGGCAGTAAATCCGCTTTGGTGTTCGAGTTCGAGTCCGCTCCCGATCTTGATTGATGTGGTGGACTCTACGGTTGGATGACTCGTTGATTCATCGACTCGTTAGCTTGATTGGGCACGCGATTGTAAGTATTCCGTTGTTTGCGTGCGATTCGTTAACCTCGTCGCCTCATTAATCCGCTTTGTCGCATCTCACTTGGCTTCGATGTTGTGGTCTAACGATCATGCTTGGATATATCGCCTGATGGTTCGTTGGTTTGTCGAATTACCGCGCCGAGCTGTGTTAAGGGACCTATAAGCAGTTTTATACGCCTACAAAAGTATCTGCTACATTGTTCGCCTTCCCTAGATGATACTGAATCACGAACTCGTAGTTTTTGATAAACTCAATCACCTCCTCTGTCTCTGGTTGAGTTCCTTCTGAGAGAAAAGATACTTCAGACTCTGATGGTCTGTGAACAACTCAAACTGTACTCCATTCAAATAGTGTCTCCACGCCTTCAGCGCGAATACTACCGCTGCTAACTCCAAATTATGAGTGGGGTACTTCTTCTTATGTACCCTCAACTGTCGTGAGATATATACTACCACCCTATGAGTCTGCATCAAAACGCCTCCTAAACCTGCCAATGATACATCTGTGTAGACCATAAATGTCCTATCGCTGCTCGGAATAGTCAAAAACGGCGCCGTAGTCAACTTAGCCTTCAAGGTATCAAAGGACTTCTGACACTCCCCACCCCAAATGAACTGTACACTCTTCTTCGTAAGGCGTGTAAGTGGCGTCGAAATCTTTGAGAAGTCTTGGATGAACTTCCTATAATAACCTGTTAAACCCAAGAAGCTTTGAATCTTTGTCACCGTCTTCGGCGGTTCCAAATCAAGAACTACTGTAAACTTAGTCGGATTCTCTGCTATGCCCTCTCTGCTGATGACGTGGCTGAGAAATCTGACTTCTGAAAGCCAAAACCCACATTTGCTGAACTTGGCATATAACTGATGCTCCTATAGAGTCTGCAAAGCTAACCGGAGATGCTGATCGTGATCTGCCTCCGATCTCGAATATATAAGAATATCATCGATAAAAATAATTACAAACTAGTCCAAGAAAGGATAGAAAACCCGGTTCATCAAATCCATGAATACCACGGGTGTATTAGTCAACCTAAATGGAATGATCAGAAACTCAAAAGATTCATATCGAATCAGGAAAAACAGCTTTAGGAAAATTCATCTCCCGAACTCGCAACTACAATAACCCAAATCAAAGATCAATCTTCGAGAAAAATATTGCGCTTCGCGCAGCTAATCGAACAAGTCATAAATCCTAACAAATCCGGATAGTGGACTTGTTCACATCATAATAATCTACACATAATCATAAGTTACCGTCCTCATTCTCTCGAAGAGGATCAGTGATCCCATAAATAAAAAGATACTCCAGCGAGTAATACTCTAAGATAATAACTCATTTATCTAATTCTATATGTAACTCCCTTATCTCGATAGGTGTCGTATGATAGGGTGCTCGGGACATCGGTACTGTGCTCGGCTGCAACTCGATGCAGGAAACAACCTCTTTCACTGGAGAAATCTAGGTATGTCCTGAAAGACATCCTGATACTCTGAGACAATTCTAGTCTCACACAATTCAGTACTCCAGTCCCTCAGCATCACCTAATCGATGTATACCAGAAATGACCCACATTTCGGTCACCATGTGAGGTTGCTACTATTTATACAAATCCAACGAATGCTCACAAGCTGACTGTTTCAGTACAACACTCGATACTAACAGGGTATGATGATAGCTAATCCATACCAACAAAAAAATGTCGAAATTTGACATCAGCAACACGATCAACTTGATGACTAACTCAGACTCATCTAGTCTGATGACACATCTCCTACAGATAGAAGGGACACCCTCTAGAGGAGTAGAGACTGACAACGGAATATCTAAGGAATATGCTTCAAGCTAAAACCTATCAATGAAGGCATGAAAGATAAGAGATAAGTGAATTTCTAAATCAAACTAGATCCGAGCTGAAAAGGAAATCGCGAAGAAAGCTCTGCTCGTACCCTGATTACGCGATACTGCTGAATAAACTATACTGGTGGTGCAACAAATATAAGACCATCTATCCTTCAAGAATATCATGGATAATGCAAATCTGGCCTGCTGGTCCCTAAATCCTCGGATTAACAAGTAGTGTCTCTATTTCCCCGCTGCTGGCCGAAATTGTGACTCTGAGACTATCGACCATGACCTCTATCATGCTGGCTTCCTGCTGGTGTACTGCAACAAGTCTTTCGCTCTTGTTCGATATTGTTATGATTGTAACATGTACTCCAAACTCTACGCTACTTTGGCGCTCTCAAATCATATCATGCTCCTTTATTATATTGTCCTTGTTACTAGGTAAAAATCATTCTTCCGCTGCTAGGATTCTCTAGATTCCGCAATAGTTCTCTTGCCATTGTCATTGTCACTATTCTGGTTTTGACTTATTCCTTCACCATGGGTATATCTCCCTACTTTACTTAGACTAGCTCTAATTGTTTGTTGTAGTATTGACTAAAATTCTCCCAAATAGATGATAATTGCTACCCTGACAAAAATGTTGATGTCGTTGCTATCTTCCAGCAATGTCCTCAATGCTGAATACATCTAACTTCTACTTGGTACTAAGTCGACGTTCAAGAAATTTTCACATACTCCTTCCCTTATAGGTTGCAACTGAAATTGGTGTGCCTTGAAACTCTGGTACGCTTATTGCCTGATATCTTTCTTACTCTCTCAGGGCTAAACATCATGCTCTGCGGCTCTATAAATAGCTGATTGTGGTTGTGGTGTCTTCATAAATATTGCCTCTTTACTTTCACGATGGTTACAACTGGTGATGGAACTCCTAAAAGTGATACTGCTGACGAAAATGAATACATCTCTTGCTCCTCGAGTGTTGTAAGATCTTGCTGCTAACGGTGCCATGGAGTCGATCAAATATTATGGTGCCTACTGCGGCTCGGCTCTACATGCCCAGCTCTCTAGGTATCAGTTTTACCTCGACCATATCCTCGTTTTGATATTTATAATATCAAAAGGAGAGCTAAATTATCATAGTAAATGAGATAGCAATAATGTATGTATATATATATACATATATATATAACGTATAACAATACAAATTCATAACACATACTATTCACGCAAATACCTTGAATCAACATAAAATAGTTGTCATAAAAAAATATTCTCAAATTTTGAGATATACGTATATATCTTCCTCACTCATACTAGGAACTCCTTCGCAGACTCTATACATGAATCCTAGGAAACTGTAACCTAGCTCCACGACTCGACATAGAATGATCCTAAGGATACTAGAACTAGAGCTCTGATACCAACTATGACGCCCCTGGGTTCACATAAGGCTACAGTCCAAGGTAAAACCAGGAATGTCAAACCTGCCATGCACCACACCGTGTAATAACATGTTTTTTCATCACAATTACTATCTCTCTAGTAGAGTCAACAACAGGTGTAGGTACAAAAGTAAGTAAAAGATAATACAAGAGATAGATGATGAAATAATAGAGATAAAAATGATATTTCATCATCCAACATACAAAAATATAAAGTGAATCTCTGAAATAACTACTTTGGAGATCTCAACAAGTCTCAAATATAGAATATCTAATAAAAGGAAATAAAGCACACAACCTTTACAACTTCTAGAACAAAACTCTCAAATGTCTAAACAAAATATCTACAGTGGAGCTCCATAAATAAAATAAAACTATAAATAAAAGATGGACGCTAATAAGTATCGTCATCAATTTGTGACTCTCCGTGCACCTGGCTCGTTACCTAAAATGGGAGGGGACAACGAGCATCAAAGCGCTAGCGAGCAACATCACAACCAACCCCAAGGGAGAGGGCTCGTTGCATATAGAAAATACAGTTAATACATATATACATAAAATCATTGATCCTAATAATAAGAGGATTTTAGTATTAAAGAAATTATAACACGAGCATAGGTATTTCTTGCGAAATAATCCAAACAAGGAAATCCACATGTATATACCTTATATCTCAAATTGTAAATCCCTAAATACCAAACCCAAGATCTAATACAGGAACAATAATATAAAGAAGACTAACCCATCTCAGAACTCAAATACCATGTCATGTCAAAACCCCCATAAGTGTCATGTCCATCCTATGTAAGTATAAGTATCATACTCATGGTTTAAATAGGTGTCCAACACATGGACTAAGACTAGGTGTAGTGGATACCCAACATATGGACTGGATATATAAATTGTCCAACATATGGACTGAATGATGAATGTCCAACACATGGACTGAATATAATGATTGTCCAACACATGGACTAAATATGATGAATGTCCAACACATGGACTGCACATACTAATTGCCCAACACATAGACGGAATAAAATGTGTAGAATATTAATGATGTATATGAAATGGATGCATATACACTAATTTCACACGTGACTCGGTGTGCAAATCTAAAATCATGTCCGCAAGCTAGATCACATATGAAGAAACATAATAAACAATAATTTCAAGTGCCAAATATTCGAGGCGACTCCTCATTCACATTAAAGCACACAGCAAAAGTAAACATGCATAAACTGTGTCGGCGAGCAACCGAAACAGGTAGACACCCTTCACAGGTTTCTGTCTACCTTGAAACAAATCTAGAAGTGATATCATTATTTTCCAAGCATAATATCAACATATATGAAACAACATGAAACGAAATATTAGCATGTAAATATATCGTCGAAACCCTAAACATTTATATACACATGTTTAAACGTTTTAAAAGCAAAAACTTGTGATTTAATTCATGATTAATAAATTTTATATTTGAAATTTGTCAAGGTTACTATTGTAATTAATTAAAAAATTATGATAATGTATTCTCACTTCATAAGTTATAAAGATCTATCTTTTGTACACTAAAAAATACGTTTTAGGCTCGAAAAATCCGAATAAAACTTAATAAAACATGCAAAATTAAAGGATGCAGAGTTGGGCGATATGTTACTCACCTTAGATGCTGAAAAACTCCTACCACATGAAAGAGAACCAATCCCCTTCGCTGCACTGCACAAAACCCGCTGAAAATTCCTCTGAAATCCCTCAAAATCGCCAAAGAAAAGAACTAGGGTTTGATAGAGGAGAAAATGGGCTGCTAGGGTATGGAACACAGGAGAAAAGAGGTACTTTTCATGTTTAAACATGTGTATATATGACAGCAAACCCGAAAAACTACAGCCCAAAACCCGAAACTAGAAAACTCATTCTGACTAGAAACATACTCTTCGGTATTTTGGCTTGAACATTCACATCCGACCTCAGAATGAGGTTATTAAAGATATGTTAGAAAGCTACTGAAGATATCTACAACTTTGGTCTTTTATGTTTTTCCATATTCACAACATATTAGTGTGTAAAATACAAAATCTCTCCACTAGTCATAAATTTCCTGATTTATACATCGATCATGATCTGTGCATTTGCTCTTATATATATACATATATACATTGAATTGATATCAAATTAATTCATAGTATACTCAAATATTATAATATGTTATTTATAAATATATAACATATTTATTATTATTTATAATAAAATATTTAAATTTTTTGGGTTTTACATCAGGCGAGCTCTACCTTTGTCAGGCGAGCTTTGCTTATCAGGCTAGTTCCGCTTTGGTCAGGCGAGCTCAGCTTTGTTAGGCGAGCTTCGCTTGTTATGCGAGTTCAGCCTAGTCAGGCAAGCTCAGCCTTATCAGGCAAGCTTTGCTCTGTTCTGGCCAGGTCAACCTTATCAGGCGAGCTTAGTCTTCCCCGGCGTGCTTCGTTTGTCATGGTACGTCGCCTGTTTCGTAGACTTTGAATTTTTTTCAAAAAGGTTAAAATTTTCCTAATTCCTTGTTGTGATTTGTAGCTACTTTCTCTGATGAGGTCCTCCCGAGCGGCAGGGCCATTGGACTTGCTGGCAGCACTAGTTTCGCGGCTCCTCCCAAGTTTTTGCTCCTTAACCCGGTGCTATTGTTTAATGCCGATAGGACAAGTGAGCTGAATCAAGTGGTGTCTGAGGGACACTATTTGATGCTGCGGGAACTATCCATTAGCGCTCTTCAACCCTAGCCAACTCCGTGGTTGCCTCTTGCCCTCAACCGAGCCCTGGCTGGGAGAGATCATATTGGTCTGGGAGAAAACTCCCCAACCCCTCATATATCTTCTCTTCCTAATCTTCTCGGGTGGTCTCTTTGGTAGGAGCCACTTCAAGCTCCCTAACTCGTCGATGACCCCTTCGTCTCGTGGCTCAAGGAATGGCCCACGAACGGTGCCTCTACGCCACCAGACAAGATTCAAGAATGTTGAACTCCTCTGGATTTGCACTCATGCCCCGATACCACTTACAACAGTAAGCGTAGGACGGAGGGTCCGGTCCTGTCGTGGCAGCTTGAACCTCACATTGGTGCATCCCGCGTGCGTCCAAAACCCCCCGCTTGTGTCTAGGGCTGAGCATGGTTCGGTCCAAACCGAAAAAACTGACCGAACCAACCTAAAATTTACGGTTCGGTTCGGTTTTAGCTTTAAATCGATTTGGGTCGGGTTGAAAAATTTTTAACACGAACTGCCCGAACCAATCGAATACCCACTTCCTAGCCGCTCAAACTCGAACTGTCTCAAACCCTAAAATCCCATTCCCTCTTCCCAGGCTCCAGCCGCCACTTCCTCAGAACTCATCCTCTCATCTATTCCTCTCTCTCACTCTCTCTGCCTCTCTCACTTCCCCTTCCCCACTTCCCCAGTCCGTTCTCACCAAAACTCTAGGAAAATGTCGGGGGGTTTCTTCAGGGTGAGCGAAATCCTAACTCTCTCCTCGATCGTTTCTCGATCTCAGTAACCTTAAACTATTAATTTCATCAGATTCACCCCAAATTTGTAAATTGTTGGGAGGATTGATTGATGAGCATGTTAAAATGACGAAGGTGAAGATGGATGTGATCAGGCCGTGGATCGCGACGAGGGTGACTGAGCTCCTTGGATTTGAAGATGATGTCCTGATTAATTTCGTTTATGGTCTTCTAAAGAGGCATGTCATATTCTATAATTTTTAATTTTTCCATGCCTAAAATTTTCAACTTCGAAACTTGTTTTAAATGAATTATATAGGAAGTGGATGGGAAGAAGATTCAGATATAGCTTACTGGGTTCATGGAGAAGAATACGGGGAAGTTCATGAAGGAGCTCTGAGGATTGCTTCTCAGCGTGGAGAATAATGTCAGCAGAGTTTCTCAACTGTTCTTGGATGCTAAAAGAGGAGGAAACAAAGAGAAAAAGGTGTGTTTTTTT
>BQKN01005489.1:0-17187 GCA_022839385.1 Asparagus kiusianus | reverse complement strand
TATATATATATATATATACTCCAAGGAACTTGGTACCTATGTGGCATCATCTCATCCGTCCATCTATTTTTGAATAGATAATAGTTAGTTGTTGTATTTTTGTAAAAAAAACCCTCCACTCTCAACTTTCTCCCTCCCTCCCTTGATCTGCTCTCTCTCCACCCAAAACCCATCACCTTCATTTTTCTCTCTCTCTCTCAAACAAACTCAAATCTGAAATCCCCCACCTCCTCTCTCTATAGGCGACGACCCCAACACCACAACGACGTCATCTCCTCCGCGCCCGCCTCCTTGGTAGAGACCCAACGGCGCCCGCCTCCTTGGCCGTGACTCTAACGCCGCTCCGCTTCCGCCTCCTTGGCTATGACCCTAAAGCCGCCATATCCTCTGCATTCGCCTCCTTAGTCGTGACCCAACACCACCATCTCCTCCACACCCGCCTCTATGGCTGTGACCCCATCGCCGCTCCGCTTCCGCCTCCTTGGCAGCGACCTCATCGCCGGCGCTCTCCTATGATCTCTTATCTAACTCTCGACCATCTCCGATGCTGCCACTCTCATGTGAACTCTCATCACCCCCACGAGGTCCTCGTCATCGCCCGACAACTCCACTACCACCGCGATAACTCCCTCTCTCATAGGTATTTTGATCGTTGGTGAAAATCACAGGCTCAAGGTGTAAATTTTCCCTTCATTTTCGCTTAAATTATTATGTTGCATGCGAAGTGTTCGTGTTTGCTTCGAGCCTAATTGATAATCTAATAATATATACCTATAAAAACCCTAATTCCTAGGGGAATTTACCAAAGTTTACAACAACCTACTTCCCCCTAAACATTGGATCCAATTTTTGAGTTCCTCGAGGTGTTTGAGACCTAACATCGATCAGAGGGAGAGATCGAGGGCTATAGCTGAGGAAAGGAGTTTGTACACACGTTTAGGAGGTCAACACCGTGTTTGAAGTAAGATCTCATGAATCCAAACCTTACCCATAGTGTAGATCTTGGGTTTAGTGAGTAATATGGATTTTTGATGCTTAGATCTAATAGTCTAACATGATAAAAAGAGGATTTTTGATATAAAACCTTAACCAGATGTTAGATCTAGATGTCTTACCTACTATTTATAGTAGAAACGTGATCATGATCATTAGGAAGAGTTTCAAGCTTAATATGCAAGCATGTTCATGTTAATTTAATCGATAACTAGGGTTTAGGTCTTTTCTTGACTAATGAGAAGATTAAACCTAATTAATTGAATCAAGGGTTTAAATAATCATGGAGATGATTCTTTTGATATGTAGTTGTTTGGGTAGAAAATTGTTTTCATTGCTGAATTCATTACAACTTTGGGCGTTACAATAAATTCAAAACAAAGATAGCCTTTTTATAAGACTTTCAATATAATGAAAATAGATTACAAGTCTCTTTCAAACAACACGCAACAGGTGTTTATCGCCTAATGCTTTGCATGAGATATTTGCCTGTACCGAGGACATCGATATCCTTGGACCACCTATGGGTCTGATCCAGTTAACAAAAAAATGACAGAGCTCCTACTTCACCAAGGAAGTATTCTCTTGAAGGTCTGATATCGACCAAACGAAATCAGTAGCTCTTCTCTAGATTAAGACAAAGGCTAATCTCGAGGAACGAATGGACGGGGTTTCATATCTCTCGAACTCTCCCTCTTTATGTTGAAGAACTTCACCAAGATCAGTTAGCCTCCTCTGAAATTCGTGCTCCTATGACTCCTTGATCCGGTAGCACCTCGCCCTCTTGATAATAATTCCGCCCCTCTAAAATGAGCCCCTAGGCTTGTATTTATAGGCTTCGGTTGAGGGATTTTCGGATAGGAATGATGGATTTGGTCTTACCTTTAGTTAATAACAGCCTAACCACGTTTGTAGATGATATCTAGGCAGTTAGGAATCTCTGGAACAGAAGAAACCGATCGAAACAGCCTAAAAACATGTTTTGGAGGTTACATGTAGTTCTGGGCGCCAGATGGACTGTTGTGACCCGTGTGGGCGATGGATCCGACCCGCCTCCACGTGGGTCGGATGGATCCAACCTGCCGCCACATGGGTCGGATGGAACCGACCCGCCGCTGCGCGGGTTAATTTGAGACATGTTTGATATTTTGGTCTTAACTCTTTCTTCCAACCTCAGATTGAGGTAGTTGAAGATGCGTTGGAAAATTGACGAAGTTACCTAAAACTTTTATCTTTTAAGTTTCTTCAGATTCAAATTGTAGCATGGTCTAAATGCCTCTTCTTTTTACGGGCCACTTTGAGGTGCTCGACACTTTCTGACTTCTCCGGACTTGTATTGTGTATTTCGTCCTTCCATTGACTTATATGCTTTGTTAACTTGTTTCATAGGCTCGTTAGGTTCTTTATGGTACTTGGAACTGACTTACGCACGTGAGCTGACTGACAGGTGTGACGGCCAATTGGAAGTGGCCGGTGAGCGCACGAGACACAGTTGGTTCGCCATTCTGATTCATATACTTGTCGGCATCAGATAATCCTCCTAGACTCGGATAATGACGTTCGTCATATTCTCTCCATCTCAAGCTATGTGCGGACACCTATAAGCATTTTTAGACGCCTACAGATAACCCCTCCAAAGTATTTCAGACTCATTTTATTATAGAAGAGTCTGGAAGCTTTGGATAAGATAGGCCCTTTCCTCAGTCTCGTAGAGGGACCTGTGAGCTGCTTTAATTCTTGACTTCTTCAGCCTTCAGTCTATTCAGTATTTTGTCGAATAGATGAAGTTCTTCCGGCGCTGCGTTTATCGTCTGACCGTTGTCGAAGTCATGAACTAAAGTTGATGCGTAAGTTTCGGAATCTAGCTCATGTTATTTAGTTGACTTTGAACTAATCATCTTCGTCAGAAATTCATATCTGAATGCGATTGAACTCCCTGGAATCATCCTTTGTCTTATTTTGATGAAATTATCAATGTGTTGACCGGCATCGACCTTTACTGCAATACGTTGTCCGGCGTTGACTTTTGTTGTAACGCGTTGACTGGCGTTAACATAGTTTATACTCGTACGTTTGCTGGAGTCTACACAGATTAAGCTCTTAAGGCATTGGAGCATGGCGGTCCCAAATGCTGGGATTGCTGGACCAACTTGTTAAAGCTGATTCATCTGTATATATGGATCTTATCCTGATGTTGTTGGATGCTCAAGTCACGAGACTAACTAATGGAGCTGATGCGTGTAGGGTCCAAAAAGTTATCTAGGATTGATTGATTTTTGTTTTAAGAAATGGGTTCGATCGCTTGGTCTGAAACTCTTACAATCACTCACACTCTCTCTCGATTACAGAGGAAGAGAAGATAGATTTGGCTTCTCTTTTGTTTAAGGTGGGTTCTAGGTGGTGAAAGGATGCTTCCCCCGATGCTTGAGTCGAGCTTGCCTCCCGTTGATGATCAGAACAAGATCACAAGAACTTCTGAACTTTATTAGTCGACTGGATTTGAGGTTCGATCTCTGGACTTAAACGCAAAAGCTCTAATTTCTGATGATTAAAAGTCTTAATTTGCCAACATTTTCTGTAGCCATCGATGGCTATTTATAGGAGTTTGAGCACGTAACCGACGTGCTAGAATCATGAATCATGGACGTAACTAATGTGCTAAACTTATGGAGTCGTGGCGTAACTGACTCCTAGAATTTAGCCCGCGTGGCTGACTGGTCTTCATGACCGTTACAGCCTGATTTAATGCGGGTGACGAACTTCACTGCGTTGGCGAACCTCGTCCTTGATGTCAAGCCTCGCTGCGTGGCGAACCTCATCTTTGATGTCGAGCCTCACTGCATGGCGAGCCTCGTCTTTGATGTTGAGCCTTATTGCGTGGTGAGCCTCATCTTTGATGTCGAGCCTCGCTACGTGGCGAGCCTCGTCTTTAATGTTGTGCCTCGTTGCATGGCGAACCTCGTCTTTGTTGTCGAGCCTCGCTACGTGGCAAGCCTCGTTAACTTCTTTAATAATGAGCTTTAAATCCGATGACAAACTTTGACGAAATTCAACTCTTGTGATGAACTCCAAACCTTGTATCAATGACGAGCTTATCTTTGACAACTAGGGTTCAACTCAAGCCCAACGACGAGCTTCGAACCCTGTATCCGCTAGTGAATCTCAAACCTCGTAACCAATGACGAGTTCCGACCTCTGTAGATCCGTTTCATTCAATAATAAACCTTACCTTTCAGTGTTGAGGTCCACTGCATGGTGACCCTCATTCTTAAGGTTGATTTTTTTTGAATAACGAACATCGTTTCTGATTGAAAAGGGGTTTGTTTCCTTGACCACTCTTTTCGTCATTTGAATTTTTTGGCCTTTTTTTAATGTCTACAAAACCCCCTTCAAAGTTTTTAGACTTGAATTATGTTGTATGTAGTCTGAAATACTTTGAATAAGTATCTCGAACCTGAGGAGTTTATTTTACAAACCTGGTTTTTTCATGAACCTCGTGTTCACGAAAATTACCTTGAGGTTCATTCTGGAGTTTATTCCTTTACACGAGCCTTGTCAGAATAACCGTCTTCTGACAACTGATCCATCATGGCTTTGTCATTATCACTGTTATGCGCCTTTCCAAGATCTAGCGAATGGTTGCTAGCTGGTGATTGGAAATCCCCATGAATCCCGTTCGTAGATTTTGTTGGGAAGAGATCTCATCGAACGACCTTAACTGAAGATCGTGACCCTTGATTCGACCTTTCTCCCACCCTTATAAATAGGGTATCATAATATGAGAAGCCTCTTCTTCCTTCTTCATCGTTTAGGTTTCTGAAGTCCTCCTCTTCTCGAAATTCCGATTTCTCTTTTTTTGATAGTTCTTCAAGCGAGAGCAATGGCCCCTAAGACCACTGTAGACCGAAGCAAGAGTAAGGGCAAGAAGGCTGCTGACTCTTCGCACGAACCTGACATTCTACCCAACTTTTCAGGTAATAGATCTTAAACGTATGATTTGCGTTCTAAAAGATGTTAACCCTGTCTATTTTAGACTTGGGTTTCTTGAGGAAGATGAATAGTTTCTTCTAGACTTATTATAAAGATGACGTCTTTTTGGTTGGATGAGGCTCGTCATCGATGATTCTCGTCTCTATGACTTGTTTCGTCTTTTGATGAGCCTTATTCGCAAGTCACACTTCACATGTCCAACATCGTTGGCTATTTTGATGAGGGTCATCCTCTAGAATTGTTAATCAAAATTCGTTTATATATGGAGCTTCGCCTTTTCATCGACCACGTTCGTTGGATTGGCAAATTTTATCTTCAATTGAACTTCGTGTTCTTCAACGAACCCCGCTGAACAGATGAACCTCGTTATCCCTGTCGAGGTTTATTATTCGAATGAATTTCGACATTCGTTGCCAATATGACCTTCGTGTTATTTTGCCATGACTGCTGTTCGAGACTAATCTTGTTTGTCTTTTTGTGCAGTCATATATCCTTCTATTCAACTTCCTCAACATGGCGATCTTGGAGCAGATGGTACTCAGACGATTGTCATTCATCCTCATTACTCTATTCTTGAGAGTATTACGCTGTTCGGAGAATGGGGGTTAGAAGAAGTGGATCTTCTTTCTGACCCTTCAGTTTCCAAATTTAGGCGTATGATCACTGATGATACGTTAGAGTCTATCAATTGTGAACCTATTGTGAAGCCTGTTCTCTTATTCGGAGACTCTTTAGAGGATCCTGATTTGTTGGATATCGGGACTTATGAATGGCTTAGAACTATAAACGGGCGAAATTTGTTCTTGCCTCGGATGGAGCGTGATGTCTCTCTTACTGCTTTGAAGATTGTCTCGGCTCCCAGGAAAATAGATTGGGATTTAACCCCAGTACAGGACGGGGTCATATGTGGCCACTTTTCTTGTAGCGGCGCCAAGATAGATAGTGGCGGTCGTTACATCACCAGATAACACCCTGGGCTTTTTCAAAAAGAACTCCCGATTGGTGAGACCGTTGAAGAGGCTAACACCTTTGGTCGTGTGTTCTTTAGGAGAAACGGTCAATTTCTTGCTAAAGACTTTAGAACTCCAGGCTGGTCTCATTAGAGTCCTACACAGTGGTGGCCTCGTGTTACTGAATACATTTTGCAGGAGAACCAAGAGGACCTACAAAAGTTTGGTCTTTATGCACCCATTACAGCAACACAGTTCGAATTGATCAATAACTCTCATTAGCTCTTTGGTATTCTGGAGTTGTATAACCCTACCACCCGTACTTTCTTTACTCCTGATAGAGAGATTGGGATTGCGCTTCATGAGATGGAAGAAGTCTCTGGGATGCCAAATGGGAGCTACACGTATGAGGAGTATATCCCAGGTCAATGAGAATTAGTTGCTCTAGAGAAGAAGCAACCCCAAGTAGTAGATACTTTCTGGGAGTTAATGTGTCATTACCACATTTATATGAATGTGGAAGGACAGCTCAATAAGAAGGGTGAGAGACTCCTCAGCCATAGCATCTAGGCTCGATATCTCTTCAAGAACTTGGAGCATAAAAATGACCCCGTGGTTCCCTTGGGTCCTTGTGACACAAATGAATTGTCGAGATGAGTACTTACTTATCCTCCTATGCATCGGATGTCGGAATCAGATGAACAAGGTTACCCTGTCGGTACCACTTTTGAGAGTTATTTCTTTCAAAGTGGAGAACCTATTTCTTCCAAGGCTTTGCTAGTAGGGTATCTCATGTTATGGCTTCATCAAGTCGTTGTTGTCTCTGGAAGTTTCAACTTGCTGCTAATGGAAGTGGTGTTCCCTGTCATATGTTTAGCGCACGGACGTTCTTATGCCCTTCTTCCTGCCATGATCGCCCGTATTCACTATAGCTTGCGGAGTTTATGTTACCAATTTTGTCGGGGTAATGAGAATCCAAAGGTAGGGTTGCCCTACACTTATTTCATGGCATGGGTTGTTTTGCATTGTCTAACCCTTATGGGTACGCCCTCTGCTCGTAGAGAAGGTGAAGTCATTCCCTTCATTTAGAGGTTGGAGAATTTAGACTGGGAGTACCATTATTTGGCCTTGGTATGGCGTATTCTTCACGACCATAATAGATGGGAATTCAATCGTTGTTTCCCTCATTTCCCCGGAACCAGCTACGGACAGGCCATCGTGGACACATCCAATGGTCGGGGTTATTCTTCTCTATCACTTGGCTGCTTCAGGTGGCTTATGACCATTCGTCCTGGGTATCATATTTATCGCTTTGGCCCAGTATATGTGTTAGAGCCTTACTTGCCTTGTTGCTTTGCTCGACAATTCGGCTACACTCAGTTGTATGTTGGTAATCCCAATACTCAACTGATATCTGAGGGTTGTAGCTTAATCATTGGGGCCAGAGCTTAGTATTAGACTATTGCCGGTGGCACGGGTGCTCGTTTCTTGCTTCCACCAAAAAATCCACAGATTCGGACTACACTTGCTTATTCCAAGTGGCATTGCATGGCAAACGCAGGGATTCCCAACTTCAACATTAATTCTTCGGGGTTGTGTTATATCTGACGTTGATACAGATCTGAGAATGCTTCTAGGCGAAGCCGAATACCAGGGCTCAAAGAGTTCTTACATGCCGAAGAGAGTGCTGGGGTAGAGGAAACCACTCCTCCTAGCCCTCATGAAACTCAAGAAGAGGTAGGCGCGGCTCTAAATGAGAGTGCGTCTCGTAGATCTCCTCATGTTGACGAGTATGGGAGCCACATGCATGCTGCTTTCGATATTGGGGACACTTTTAGAGATGGAGCAAATCTTGGTGGATTTGAGGATTTTGTCTCCAAGGACGAACCTCGTGAGCCTGCCCCACATGGCTCTACTGCTAAAGGTTCTCATCAACTATCCCTAGTTTGTGAGGAACCACATCCTGACAAAGGGATCACTGGTATGTCAACTTTGATTTGTGTTAATTTTGACTTGTTTCCCTCTAATACCTCTTATTCAGAACAAACTGCAGAAGAAGAGGCCCCAAGATAAGTGGGGGAAAAGTCAAAGGAAATTGTGCGGATGCGCAAATCTAAACGTGTCGCCTAAAGACCAAGGCATAATATTTCTCAGCCCATGACCCATGTGATAGAGTCACTCGGTGTTGAGACGGATTCGGAACTTGAGGATGATATTCCTTTAGCTCGACTCCGATTTGGGCTGCGTCCGACGTCGAGTACCCACATCGAAAATGCTCATGTTGACCCTGGTAAGATAGACGTGTAGTCATTTACCTCTCTGGATTTCTAAGATACTAACGACTTTGTTTTGCCGTTCTTAGTTGTTTCCATAGATCTTGCCACCTGTACTGATGCAGGTATTAAGGCGGGACTGGCTTCTGATGACCCTACCAAAAGTAGGGTACCTCCCAGTTCAGTTGTAGCATCAGGCACAACTGATAATTCGGCTGTTGCCCCTGAGGAAGCTGAGATGAATGAATCTGCTCCAACCACCATAACTGAAGCTGAAGCCACTATGGATACAAGTATCATGTCTACCAGTTCCATTGCGACAATCGAGACTTGCATCGTACCAAGTACTACAGTCGATGTTGCTCCTACCACTACTGCAATGGTTGCTACAACTGCTGACGCTCCTACCATATGCCATGCACCGCCCGTCTTCACAACAGCTAGAGTTTCTTCAGCCGCTACTCATGCAACGATGTCCTCTAGTAGCATACATGCTTCTCCTCCGCCTTTGGCGAGAACTTTCGCTGTATCAAAAATATCGGAGAACTTTCTCAGCATCCTGAGAGAGTCTTCCATTCAAATTTTGGACCACAGAGGAAATTTTGGAGTTGTTAAAGAGGTGCTGGTGCCTTTCTTGGACTTGGTGAAGAGTTTAACCTCAGACCTTGTCGTATTACCGTATTAGTTGCACCTGACTAAGGTTGAAGATCTTTTTAATCAATGGGAAAATCGTCGGTCTCAATCTCTTTACCCTTTGGCAGAGGAGTTAGCTATGCAAGCTATGCGACAAAGGGATGACTCCTTATTTGAACTTAACCATTAATTGCTTGAGACTAAGCAACGTATTAAAGAATTCGAAAAGATCGGAGAGAATTTATCTCGAGAGGGTAGGAAGGTTGCAAACGCTGAACTTCAGAAGCAACGTAAGGTCGACCATCTTCAAGCTCAAATCAAGGCTCTTCAGATCCAATTGGCAGAGGCTGAAGTTGAATTGGCGGGCATGACGGATATGAAGCAGACGTTGGCTTCAAAACAAATGCAACAATAACCCTTGCTTCAATCTGAAATTGATCGAATGGAGCAGCTAGAAAAAGCTGTAAACGACATGAGCGTCTATTCTGATGAGGAACTGCATAGACACGATTTGGCTGATGTGGAGGCAGAAAACAAGGAATCCATGACTAAGCTCGCTGAGGAAATTCGTCGGATTGCTGGATCCATTTAGCTCCATTTTCTTTATCAGACTTTTGTAACCCTTTTCTTCATATGTTTTCTTCTTGTAAGTAGAATTTTGGACGTCTTTGTTCATTAACTCTACTTTGCACCTCAATGCATAATCTAATGCCAAAGTTCACGAACTTTGTTGTTTTGCAATTTACGATTTGAAGTACGAACCTTGTTGCTTTGATACAAGGTTGGATTCGAATTCCGATTCGTATTTGTCATAACGAAGTTCTACTCTCGTTTAGTTAATCCTCGGTGTTTGAACCCAATTATCGGAATGACCTTCGTGGAAGACGAGGTTCAAATCCAATTTCAATCAAGTTCTCATTACTTGAGTGATTCAAGGAACGACTTCCGTTAAATACGAGGTTCGGATCTAATTTTGCTTGAGTTTAGCTAGAGGAACGACCTTCGTCGAATACAAAGTTAGGATCTCATACCTGAGTATAATTAATGAAACAACCTTCGTCAAAGACGAGGTTCAGATTCTTTTTCAAACAAGTCTCAACACTTGAGTATAATTAAAGAAACGACCTTCATCGAAGACGAGGTTCGGATTCTTTTTCAACCAAGTCTCAATACGTGAGTTCAACTAAGAGAACGACATTCGTCAAAGTCGAGGTTCGAATCCAAATTCAATCAAATCCCAACACTTGAGTATAATTAAAGAAACGACCTTCGTCGAAGACGAGGTTCAGATTCTTTTTCAACACTTAGGTTTGAATAGAGGGATGACCTTCGTTGAAGACGAGGTTCGAACCCACTCTCGATCGAGTTCCAATATCTAAGTTCGGTTTGAAATAGCGACCTTCATTATTATATTTCTTTTAGAAACAAGAAAAAATCTCGTTGAATGACGTGGCAACTTTCAACAGTTCCAAGACTGTTAATCCATAAGAATCCATCGTTTCATCTCGTCAACATTAAGTTTTGATCACTTAATGTGTTGCTTCCAGCCACGTCTTCGTTGGCATTAATTACGAATGCAATTGATTGCGCCGCTTCGTACTTAGCACCTCTTGGCGATTCGGTGCTTACGGATTCGTGTAATACACCCCAGCCACTTGGTTGGCTACTTCGTCTATAAATAGGCAGTCACTTTTCGAGAGGATTCATCTTCCTCTTATGTGCCTTGTTTCCAAGATGATTCAGAGAAAATGAACCACTTTAAGGCTTCCACCTTTGCTTCTTATTAGACTCCAAACTCCGATGATCATCGCCGGTGAGGTAGGCAAAGTTGATGAGTTTGTCACTTCAGGTAACTCTTCTGACCCGATCTCTAATCTCTTGGTCTTCGCAGTAGGTTGCTCATTTGAGGGTTTCTCAATGTTCCAGAGTCAAGATCAGGGCATGTTTCGATAACTTGTTGGACTTTTGAATGTAATCTCAAAGAGATATCCTAAATTCAAATATGCTTGCTGTTTTAGCCTGCCATATACCCCTAAGCATGCAGTCCATTTGCTAGACTTCGGTCTATGTGGTAGCTTCATAGGCTCAGGGAAGTGCTTCTTTTAGGAGTCAGCAAGAATGTTAGTGCCGTCTTCTCGTTCGGCGGAGATGGGAGAAGTGCTGATCCTATACTCAGAGCTTGTGGTGTTACTATTAGTAGTCAGTTTACCCAAGTAGGTAAACATGTGCTACAAGCACCAAAGCTAAAAGTTGGGTATGGGGAAGACTTCATGCCTAGGGACGGAAGATGGAACTTCAACAACAAGACAACGCGTTTGCTGCGGATGAGGTTCGTAATGTAATCCCGAAGGTCATGGAGCTTGTAATTGAACTTCGTAGTGTAGCTGAAAGAACTTGTAACTGAACCTCGTATTGTAGCTAAAGGAACTTGTAAATGAACCTCGTATTGTAGTTTGAGTCTTCTAAGTTCAATTCATGTACTTTGAGCTTCTATATCTTCAATTATACATGAATAAAATTTATATTTTATCCACAAATTGTTCTCTTACATAACTGAGGCATTCTAACTTAGGATTTTTAGCAGACCCTCAGCTGTCAACGGACTTGAGTGGTCTTTACCAATTGTCATTTGAGTTGGACTAGTCATACTTTTCCCCTCAGTATGATGAGTTGTCTAAGAGTTTCTCTTAGACTTCAATGCTAAGATTTCTATTCTGTCCTTAGTCTCTTTTAGACCCCAAATCAAGTGTATAATATCGAGGTTTAAAATGTAACTAAGTATTAAGGACGAAGTTCAACACATTGCAGACTCGTCGGGAAAACGAACATCATTTGGGAAAATGATAACGTTAGGAAAATTACCTTGTTCAGTGACTTTAGAAGTATGACGATGTTGGAAACTAAGGCACATCACATGGTAGGCCTAAGTTAGGAAAACAAACGTCATTTTAGAAAATGATGATGTTAGGAAGATTACATCGTTCAGTGACTTTAGAAGTATGACGATGTTGAAAACGAAAGCACATCACTTGGTAGGCCTAAGTTAGGAAAATGAACGTCATTTGGGAAAATGACAACGTTAGGAGAATTACATCGTTCAGTGACTTTAGAAGTATGACAATGTTAGAAACGAAGGAACATCACTTGGTAGGCCTAAGTTAGAAAAACGAACATCATTTGGGAAAATGACGACGTTAGGAAAATTTCATCGTTCAGTGACTTTAGAAGTATGACGATGTTGGAAACTAAGGCACATCACTTGGTAGGCCTAAGTTAGGAAAACGAACGTCATTTGAGAAAATGATGACGTTAGGAAAATTAAATCGTTCAGTGACTTAGAAGTATGACGATGTTGGAAACTAAGGCATATCACTTGGTAGGCCTAAGTTAGGAAAACAAACGTCATTTGGGAAAATAACGACGTTAGGAAAGTCATCAGCAATTAGGGGTAAAATTAACACAATAATAGTCTCACTATCCTATTGAAGAGGATTAGTGAGGGAAATTTGGAGAATGAAATAAAGAAATCATTACCTTCATTTGCTTCTTCTCCCACAGCAAAGTACATTTGAAGATAAAGTCTACGAGTAATATTTCTTCATAAATTTACCGTTGACAGGCATCATAAGTTTGTCGCCATTTTTGGTGATAAGATAATAGGCTCCATTCGAGTAGATAGTTTCTACTACAAATGGCCCTTCCCACTTTGACTCAAACTTTCCTTTCTTCTTAGAATTCAAAATCATCGGGCGCCGAGCTGCAAGAACTAAGTCGCCTTCCTTAAACGTGCGGTATTTAACCTTCTTATCAAATGCTCTGGAAATCCGAGCTTGATAAAACTCAATATGTTGTTGTGCTAATAACCGCTTTTCATCAAGCGCTTCCAATTCTTTAAGACATTGGCGATGACTCTCTTCCGTCGTCATACTAATTGCGAGTGCTTTCCGAAAAGAAGGAATTTGAATCTCTAATGGTAATACGGCTTCACATCTGTATATCAAGGAATATGGTGTCTCTCCTGTCGGCGTTCGAACTGTTGTGCGATAAGCCCACAGACTCTGACCCAATTTCTCATTCCAATCTCTTTTGTTCGTCGAAACCACTTTAGTGAGAATTCTGATGATGGTCTTGTTAAATACTTCTGCTTGCCCGTTAGCAGCAGGGTTATAAGCCATTGAAGCCAAATTCTTGATTCTGAATTTGTCACAAAATTGGGTGAAGGCTTGACTAACGAACTGGGGCCCATTGTCATGAATGATACGTCTCGGAACACCGTACCTATATACAACATGATGTTTTAAAAATTTCACAACATCACTTGTTTTAACTTCTCTCAACGAGATTGCTTCCGCCTATTTAGAAAAGTAATAGGTTATCACAAAAATGAAGCGATGTCCTTTGGAAGAAGGTGGTGTCACTAGGCGAACAATGTCCATTCCCCACATTTCGAAGGGCCATGAAGTGGTTGAAAGATGAAGATATTCAGGTGGTCGATGCATGTAATTAGCATGTATTTGACAGGTGTGACATCGTTTGGCATAGGCGACAGCATCTTGTACCATGCTAGGCTAATAATAACTCAATCTGCGTAATCGGTCCCACAACTTGGGACCGGGTTGATGAGCTCCACAAATACCACCATGAGCCTCTTTAAGGGCTTCTTTTGCTTCACTATTTGATAAACAGCGAAGCAAAAGTCCATCGTACAATTTCTGATACAAAGTCTAAGATTGAGAATCATAGTAGAATCTGGGTGCTCGTCTACGAATAGATTCTATTTCTTTGATGTCTTCCGGTAATAAGCCGTATAAGACATAATCAATGATCGGGAATCGCCAATCTTTAGGTTCGAGTGTTGAACATTTCGCTTCAGCTGCATTGATCTGCAGTGCATACTTTAATTTGAATAATCGTCTGCTTGTCACTGTGACTTGCTGGGTAGTTCCTTTAGGTAGAGCTAAGGTAGTCGCAAGTGACGCCAATGCATCAGCATAAGTATTCTTGAGACGGGGTATATGGTCAATGTAGAAGCCCTCGAAGGAATCGGCCAATGTGATTGCTGCGGTATGGTAAGGAACGAGGTCTTCGTTTCACCACCAATTGTTTGGCTATATCTAAGCCAACTAGCAGAGCATTATATTCTGCCATATTGTTAGAACATAGTGTTGTTAAAGAAATGACGCGTGGGAGTCTGTGGTTCTTTAGGTTCTTCAGAACTTATCCTCTTGAGCATGTTTTCTACTTGCTCTCCCTGCCAAACCAAATCCTTCCATGAACGGGCTTTAACAGCGCCCATCCTAGATAAGATATTGATGGAAAGATTGTTACGATACATTTCCACGAGAGTAGCCTCCAAAACTTGGTCGCGTGAATGCAACGATCGATTCCTGAACCTCTTGACGAAGTCACTGACCGACTCCGTTTTCTTCTGCTTCTCCAACAGCAATGTTGCCATAGACACTTCAGGGTCATCATCAAAGAATCGGGCTAAGAAAAGCTTCTCTAAATCTCTCCAACTCTGGATTGACCAAGGTTCGATTCTACAAAACCATTCAAAAAGCCACCCCCTTAAGGGTATTAATGAATAATCGAGTCATGATGGGATCATTCCCTACTATGTGTCCAGTCTGCGCCTGAAAATAATAGATATGTTAGGTTGGAGAACCATTTCCATCAAATTGCACCAAGTTGAGTGGCTTGAATTTTGGAGGATACGGTATCGCATCTCATTCACTTGGATAAGGTCTTGACACCCCCTAACTCTTTGAAATTCCCTTGATACTTTAGTGCGTCAAGTTGCTTCTGAAAATCCTCCCACTTCTGATCTCGTTCTTTTGTACGAGGATTAGATTCAGCTTCAGACGATTCAGAATAAACTTTCACGACCTTTTCTTCATCATCTTCATAGTAATCTTCATCAACAGGTAAAGGTCTTCTACGCCTAGACCCTGAGGCTTGGGAATGAGTCTTCTTTTTCTTCTTCTTTTCCTCAGTGAGTCTCTCCACTATTGCTTCCAAGCGTCTGATGGACTCTTGCTACTTCAGAATGGTAGATTGTTGCTCTTCCATCTGCCGCGAGAGTTCTTCCTCTCTTCCTGTCATATGAGCTCTTTCTTGCTCACTTTGGTCAGTATTGGAGAGTTGAGAAGTTGCGATGGCTGAATTTTCAGGTTCAGCACCACTGAATAAGCCTGCTAATTTGCGATAATCTAATGGGATCATCGTTCTAATACGAGAACAGGTATGTTGATAAACACCCTAGCCTTCAATAAGTGTCTCTCGTAATCCAGGAGATCTTTCAAAATCGGAAGACTCGAATCGTCAGCTGAGATTTTGCTTTTACCCTTGCTGGCCATGTTGATCGTCACTTCAATTTGACGATTCTTGGGCGCTTGTCTTTTAGGACGAAAGCATCTTCTCCTTGATGATGCGACTGTTGGAAATTCAGTTAATCGTTCAAAGACTAAAGATTTATGCGTTGACTCCCCACATGGACACTAGGAAAGTACCACTGATATTAGCTTCTCACAGCAACAATGTGATTGCATCTGATTCACGCTTTGTTTACACGTGAGATAATCCCGAAGGTCACCATCTAGACGACCCCCTGTCAATTTTGTTGTCATGGCTTTACTAGAGCGAGACCCTCTAAATGACAAAGGTTGACGAACTTAGGTAAGTTGACAAACTCCGTCATGTGCACGATGAGGTTCGTTGATAGGACGAGTTTGGTGAGTTCGTCTTCTCGATTGGTTCTAAACTTGAGGTTCGTTTTCTTGATGAACCTCGGTATGAACCTCTTGTTGATTTTGTTGAACCTCTTTTTGAGGATGAGATTCGTGTTCTGAGTCTACTTGGGTACAAGGATGAGGTCCGTCTTTCAAACATTCCTCCTTCACCTGACCCTCGTTAGAAGTGTTAACCTTAGGTTGATTAACCTTTGGTCGATAGTGGAAACCATCTAGCGAGACCAAAGCTCAAGCCCTACGGCGAGATTGATTCTGACGCTGACGTTGTCGAGCGCGTCTCGACAGTGAACCAGTAGGAACCTTTGCCTCAGTTTAAGTTGGACGAGGTTTGTTATCAAAAGCCAAAGTCTGGCTAGTAGAAGCCGAGGTTCGGCTAGGTTGCTTAACAACCCATCTCTTAGCCTGACGGCTAGTTACTGGAGCCTCCTCTTTGAGGGGCTTGGACTTTTCCTCGAGACTAACTCGAGTTGTATCATCAGAAACCACTTGGGTTGAAGTCTCATACGAGACTCGACGACACTTTCGTGCCTTCGTGGGACTAGACTTACAAGAGGAGAGGTACTCCTCATATTTGGACTTGTCAAATTCGATGACCAGAGTCTCGACATCCGTTCCCACTGTAATCTTGTCTGATTGCGCCACCACCATCTCGTCGGAGAGAATAGCTGCTCCCACTATGGTCGCCATCGTCTATAGGGTCGAAAAAGTTATCTAGGATTGATTGATTCTTGTTTTAAGAAATGGGTTCGATCGCTTGGTACGAAACCCTTACAATCACTCACACTCTCTCTCGATTACAGAGGAAGAGAAGAGAGATTTGACTTCTCTTTTGTTTAAGGTGGGTTCTAGGTGGCGAAAGGATGCTTCCCCCGATGCTTGAGTCGAGCTTGCCTCCCGTTGACAATCAGAACAAGATCACAAGAACTTCTGAACTTTATTAGTCGACAGGATTCGAGGTTCGATCTCCGGACTTAAATGCAAAAGCTCTGATTTCTAATAATTAAAAGTCTTAATTTGCCAACATTCTCTGTAGCCATCGATGGCTATTTATAGGAGTTTGAGCACGTAACCGATGTGCTAGAATCATGGATCATGGGCGTAACTGATGTGCTGAACTTGTGGAGTCGTGGCGTAACTGACTCCTAGAATTTAGCCCACGTAGCTGACTGGTCTTCATGACCGTTACAGCCTAATTTAATGCGGGTGACGAACTTCACTGCATTGGCGAACCTCGTCTTTGATGTCAAGCCTCGCTGCGTGGCGAGCCTCGTCTTTGTTGTCGAGCCTCGCTGCATGGCAAGCCTCGTGAACTTCTTTAATAATGAGCTTTAAATCCGATGACAAGCTTTGACGAACTTCAACTCTTGTGATGAACTCCAAACCTCATATCAATGACGAGCTTATCTTTGACAACTAGGGTTCAACTCATGCCCAACGACGAGCTTCGAACCCTGTATCCGCTAGTGAATCTCAAACCTCGTATCCAATGACAAGTTCCGACCTCCGTAGATCCGTTTCATTCAATAATAAACCTTACCTTTCAGTGTTGAGGTTGTTAGACCCTAGAGGGGGGGTGATTAGGGTCTTATGCTAATCTAA
>BQKN01005488.1:0-15461 GCA_022839385.1 Asparagus kiusianus | reverse complement strand
TATATATATATATATATATATATATAGACACACACACTACGTATTCCAAGTAGAGCTGGAGCCTTTTATTCAAAACACTTGTAACATGAGCCATTATTAAGGGGTTGTGCACTTTAAAAAATTATTTTTATAAGCTGAAGTCTATCCGGAGATTTTGGTTATAACGCCTTGAAACATGGAGTTATGATCAATCATTTTCTCTGTAAAGTTTGATAGGCTTAGCATGCTTCTAAAATCCATCTCACATTCATGTTGCCAATATCATGACCTATAATCTATGTTGTAGGCTCTGGCTTATGACATTTTATAGCATATAATAGGTTCTTTAGGAAGGCATGTCATTTATACTGCTAATAAGGTAAACTAATAATGTATTAGTTTATTGTTCCCTCCGGTTTCTCTTGCTAAACAGAGTGCTGTCACGTTGGGTCTTATTTCGGAGTTGAAATCAATCCAATTTTAAGCAATTGTGATTATCTAAGTAGATATCATCAATTTGATTGTATATATCTTGAATTCTCCCTTCTCCATTCACATCACGCGGGGCATGCTCGCTGGCATGAAATATTGCAGGAGGCCTTCTTCGTTAGACGACCACCCATATATAATTTCTAATCTCCACCTTCTTCCTTCCCCAAGGCTGCCACAGTCCAAATACTGGATTAACCTCGAGAGTTCGAAGAGTTTTGAGAGTATGGTATAAATAAGAGCATCTCCAACAGCTTCCCCATTTCTCACTTTTGGAGAATTTAGTTAGGTTTTTGATCCAACATATTCCCCATTTCATTCCCCAAAATAGTGATGGAGGAGAAAAAATGGAAAAACTTCCCAAAATCTGCAACATTCTCCAAATTTTTGGAGAAAAAAATGGATTCTTCAAAATGGGGAAGCTATTGGAGTTGGTGTAAAAATTAGTTAGAGAATATGGCTTTTGTTTCCCTATTTTGGAGAAAATTTTAAAGAAGCTGTTGGAGATGCTCTAAGTGAGAGAGAAAAGAGAGGCAAAAAAAGAAAAGGAGAAGGAACGATCTTCTACGATAAGCTAAGTAAAACATCAAAATGAAGGAATGCTTATTGAATTTTCCAGTAAGTTTCGGACATCTTTTGGATACAATACGAATATGCAGCCACATTAAAAACACAAAAGTACAATAGTGATATTTTGTTCCTTACGATACGTGCACAAGGAGATTTATAAATCTCATCTGACTCACTCATGATACATCAATAAAACTAGAAAAGATCCTGGAGATCAATGATATCAGCAAGAACTCCAGCAGCTGTAGTATCATTGCCTGCTCCTGCTCCTTGAATCACAAAAGGTGAATCCTTGTAACATCTGCTGTATATTTCCACCTACAATTTGAACAGAAACATAAAACACCCTACATAAATATCATACACAAACTCTTTAACATATAAAATAAAAGGTTCTATACTTTTCAAATGCTGAAGGTCAGATAATTCAGAAGGCCAGGGATAAAGATTTTGGATAAAGGAAAGTGCATTCAGGACATCATTAGCTTATAATGATGTCTTGCTGAAATTGAATTTTGGATTAAGGGAAGTAAGTTGAGGACATCATTACCTTATATTACCGTGCTACTCTGGCAGATTGCTATTAAACTGTTTGGAATAAGCTCAATATCCTAAGCATTCTTTTATTTTGTGGTTAGCTGTTCGATAGAGATTACTTACTCTAGATAGATTGTGTGATATGGCGTTGGGATGCCACCCAAAACTCAAAATGAGATGGATGAATGTGTGTTACCCATGAAAGCTTGAAGGGTGCATGCATGGTAAGTTTGAAGGGTTTCTCTTGGAAATTGTCCATTGTAATTATGTCCATCGATTTGCCCTTGGAAATAGCATAGGATGAAGGCTATAAAAAGGAATGTGCTAGTGTTGAGAACATCATCCCCTTCTTAAGGGGGGGTATCCTCTTAGAACTTTGTTGGTTCCTTTAAGTGATGTACTGTGATGGTAGCCTCTCGGATCTCGAGTGATTGGTGTTCTTGGATTCATTGAGAGACGTGAGATGTACATGGGTTTTCAAGTTTTGTTTGTGCAAAACTTGTATTGCTTGTATGAGATGTATTGGTTTGTGAAGATGGTGGATTTTTCTGATGAGGGACTGTGGACATAGGCATGTTTGCTGAACCATGTAAAACTCTTTATGTTGTCTTCTTACTTGCTCTTTCTTGTTGTGTGTGGTTGTTTATGTGCTCCATAATCCCCAACATATGGGTATTGTTTCTATTTCCTCATGTTCTTTGCTCCCACCCAACTGAGGATCATCATCTAATTTTCTAACTGTTATACATAGCAAACCTATCCCTGCAACTTTTGGATGCAGTCTCTGCAATTAGTTGTCCCTGTTTTTAGTTGTCTAGATTTGCTGTACAGAGTTCATGAGGATTTATATAATTTATATACGTATCATGTGAGTGTACATCCTTAAGTCAGAGTTTTGTAGAATGCTCAGGTATGCCTGAGTTGGTTGTATGTACTGAATGCTTAACGTGAATGAAATTTTAACTTCATTGATCAAAAAAGCTTTTGCTATCAAGAGGAGTGGAATAAAGATAGTTCCATTGACGGTACAAGCTATCATATTGACATACTAAATAGCTTTGCCCCTTCTAAGAAGAATTTAAACCCGTAATATTCCTCACAACAATTTCACATTCCAACATAAAGAGTTAACATGAGGTTTATATGTTGGAATCAAAAAGTGTAAAAAGACATTTTCCCAGACAGCTCATTACAAATTTTTATAAATAAGAAATATTATTTCAAGAAAGAAGTACCACAATCACGAGGAATGGAAGTGTTTTTTTAACTAACTTACAGAGGTGCAACGAGGACATGGACATGATAAACTGGTGGCACAATATTATAAGTCACCAAAGTAGAGTGATTGCTGTTTTGGCACCCAGACACTAAATTAGTAGTCAAAAATATTTTTGTTCATCATTTCAGACATCGGAAATATCTATGCTATATCAAAATTATTGTAGTAGTCGAAACCATAAAAAGAACTTGTGAACTTTTCATTATATTGAATTTGATCAATTAAGACCCCTAAAAGATGAATAGCATTCAAAAGGAAAGTAAGTCTTACCACATTGTCGCTTCCTCTCAATCTTCCCAGAGGAGAATCTTTTGGAATCTCTTGTAGTCCAACCTGGCACCTGTCATAAAGCAATATGCAAGTTGAGAAATTTTTTAAAAAATTAGAAGTTACCTATTAACGAATAATGCACTTTGGAAACTATCCAGAAAACATATATTAAAGCAGACAGCAACATTGTGTGTCAATTTTTGGTGAGTTCATGCAACCACCATAATAAACAAAAGGGCAGAAAGAAGTAACTCAGTACTAAGATGGGATACAGAAGGAAATAACGCTCTACAAAATGGGATAAGACCTGGATTCACACAACAATATTGAAGTTATCATCAATCTTGAAGTTTACAATAGCACAATCCAATGTCGCAAAGTTCCATACAAGAATTGGCCAAGACTCAAAAAGAATGGTTATCAACTTGGTGGTCCACCTGTGGTCCATCTTCTACGTTCACAAAACTGGCAAGTGACAACCAAGGAGCATTATTAAATCCATTGCACTAGGAATCCATGGCATAGGAAAGGTGGTCTTGTTGATTCCTTTACTAAATTCAGCCACCAAGGCACAATATGTGCCAAATCGCTCACATCACAATCTTAGGATGTACATTCCACAAATTTCGGTATCATATCATCCTATCTCCAAAATTTTATTATACTAGCAGTCCTTGCTAGCTGTTTTTAGTCACTAAAGTTAACACTTGACCATATCTTTTCTCTGAGATTCATCTGAACTTGATCACATTGAACCATTACACTTATTCCCCTCTTGGAAAATTGCCATTCAGCCTTTTAAAGACACTTTCTGGACTTTCCACTTCTGAAATGTGTGTTTCTCCTTACATTCACCAAATAGATGTATTTTAATAAAAATACAAGATTTTATTCACTCTCTCTTTAAACAAACACTGGGAGCCTGACCTCCAAAAATGTATTTGTTCTATTCTCAACTACTCTGCACCAAGATTTGAGCCAATTATGCTTAGAAATGAGTGTTTACCATTTAATGATGAAAACACAAATGTAAATAATGATTATGCACAGAAATCTTATACGATCAAGCTAAAAACTAAAGTCAAGGAAGAAATTGATCCCTATATATTTGTAGCACTACTTGAAACCATCATTACCAATTTAACAACAGAAGTACCTTGAATCGTCAATCACACAAACATAACGAAGAACATTTCCTTTAGCAGAAGCCCCTTTCACTCTTTCACTAATGTCTTTGTCAAGAGATGGAAGACCTTTGCTGATGAAGTCTTCCGTGGACATTGAGTTAGGTCCCAATTCATCAGGATACAAACTCTCCACCTGTTAAAAAAGAACAAATTTATGTAGTTTTTAGTCTTTATATTTCCCTTTTCCAGAAAAATATTTTATTGAATGATGAAACTGTACATGATGTTGCAAAGCATGATATTAAATTGCTTCTGGAATCCCAACAGATTTTTATCTCACTAAATATCAGTATAATAGAAGCCAAAAGTCACAAAATGTTACCTTTATATCAGACATCTCGATCTTGTGTCCAAGAAGCCGAGCAAGGATCAATCCCTGTTTCCACATAAACAATAAGGACGTTAATGAAGGTAGCCAATTCCACAAAATCATTCATGGGCTAAAGCCCATAAAATTCAACTATATTTTAATATATTGCTAACATATAGTAGTTCAATAAGACGTAGATGTACACGATACATATCCTATACTTGGATATTTGGTGAATACTTGTCAAATACTTCTATAAAATATCTAGAAACTTATGTCTTATAATGTGCCCCAAACATAACAAAGACATTTAGAGATGTATCCAAGTCTGAACAGTTATAAATCATGAAAGGTTCACAATTACATGATTACTAGATGCATCCTATATTACTAGTCCGCTTTGTTAACTTGGGTATCTTTTATATTATTTGTTAGTGTAACTGTTCAACCATTATATACTTACAAATCCATGTTACAAATATATAACATTATTTTCACATGATCTTTTCTATCTTCATATTCACGAGGTGTCAATATCCTAGGTTTTCAAAAGTTTATATATCTACATAGAGGTATTGAGTCATAAATATAATCTATATCTCATTACACATATCAGAGGAACCTAGCTGCATATGTAGCATGGACACTTCTAGTATGAAGTTGTACCCATGCTGAATACCCAGATACTCATGTAGAATACAAAGTCACCAACAATTCGTTAATACTTCTCGGATAAATGACAGATGCTTCTCAAATATTTCGTAAACCATATAATTTGTCTTAATTTTTAGATCATTTGTTGGACACTTGTCACACTTCTCAATGTCTCATGCATATTTACTCTCAAATATCCATTCAGTGGAAAAAGGGGATCAAACTGTTTCCTTGTATAAATGATAAATATTGACATATCTAGCACTAACATTCTATAAATAATTGAAGAAACAAGATGTATCCCTTTCAAGGGTGGAGCCAAGTAGGGTCTAAGGGGTCCATGGACCCTCTTGGAATATGAAAAAACTATAGGGGGTATTGGGTAAATTGTACTATTTGCATAGTAATAGTATAGAGACTAAATTTGTGCATAGTATTGTTTTCGCAAGATGGATTCCACTATGGCTATTATTTTGTTATTGTAAGGGACCTAGGCTGCATGAGTACGGGTACGGGTACTAGTACACATACGGGACACGGCAAATTTGTAAAAGGTAGGGTACGATGACACGACTTTATATATGCATGTTATATATATTTAGATGTATTAAAATTAATAATTTACATAAGATTAATATTGTTTTTTCATTTGGATAAGTTCAACATATAAGAATTAGATGTGAAGTGTAGAATATACATCCAAGAAGTATATGAGAAGTCGTTTAAATTAAAACATGCATTATATAATGGAGTATATGTCCGAATAAACATATGCATATATCCAAGAAGTGTCCAAGAGATTTGGATATGGATACAGGTACGTATCGGGTACGGGTATGACTTCCTAATAGAAGTACCCAGGTAACAATAGTAGAGGACAAACAACTTGTCAACAATCAAAAGTTAGCATAAGGATATGATTGTAAGGTAAGAAATCATCGCATTTTTAGCTTTAGGGGATGATTGTGAGAGATCATTGCATTTTTAGGAGATGACTTTAGTATTAATTGCATAGTATAGATACTGAGTTCAAGGTTATCGATAGGGATAGTGTCGCGTAGCGGTGAGACATCGCTAAGGCTATTTGGGACTATTGCGGTAAAATAGCGGTAAAAAACGCAAAATCAAATAGTGGTCTAATTTAGATATGTGTAAATACTAAAAAAAGTTTAAAGAAAAATCTAAAAAATCTAAAAGTGCATATTTAATGATTCAAAGAGATCCTGAGCATGAAATAGATATGTAATCGTCACATAATACCAAAGACGACTGGAGAAGTCAAAGAGTCGTCGTCTTCGAAAAGATGAGCTGAGCGATGAGAGGACTGCCTAGAGCTCACGGTGAAGGAGGTGAGAGGAAGTGTTGAGTTAGATGCCAGAGGCTATGAGAGACGATGGGAGCACGCTGAAAATCGCGGGAGGCGATGGAATGCAGTGGTTAAAGGTTGGGTTTAATTTTAAAAAAATAAACCCCAAACCGCTTTTAAATAGCAGTCAAAAAGCGAATTTTGCACGCAATCGTCCGCTATTTACCGTTAGGGCCCGCTATTGGCCACTTTTACGAACGGAAAGCGCATATTCCGTAACATGTGACCGTTATTGAGCGATAGCGTAGCGGGAATGGACCGCTAACGCTATTAGCGCCGCTATTACGGGGCTATTTACCGCTATTTATAACAGTGACTGAGTTTGAGAAAATTTGGATCTTCTTGTGTTATTGTAGCCTATCGCTATGTCATTTTACATTTTACTTAGTCCCATACTTTGAAGACATCTTATTCATGAGACCAAAGTATTATTGTTTAAATTTAATAAGTGCACAAAGTAGAGGACTCTAGTTACAAGCATTCAAAATTAACAGAGAAAAACTCACAAAATATATGACTTTAGGAGTAAAACCAGAATAAACTCATTATGTAATGATGTTTAGATATTAATCAGATGTGCAAAAATGTTATAAGTTATCGTGTTTAATTAGTAAACTCTTTGACCAGCCCCCCCCCCCCCCCGACCCGACCCGACCCTCCCAGCAGAAACTCCTGACTCCGCCACTGATTCCATTCATGGTCATAAAGACGTATAGTATATCAATGTTTTTAAGCATATAAAGCAGTGTATCTATGTATGTTTGTATTATGACAATAATTATCAAGAATTTTGGGTGCATAGACATGTCTAGATATGGATGTATGAACTCTCTTTATATTATATATGCATTTCAGTCTCATCTTGCCATATATCTATTCCCTTTTTAGGCAATTTTCATGTAACATGTTGTGTCATGTCATACTTATTAATTATCATATATCCAGATCCACACTTATAAGTTGGATGCTAATACCATAATACAAGCCACTTTCTCATATAGTAGAAATATGAAGCTATATTTAAACATTATTTGCACAGGGTAGACTAACACCTAAAACTTTTAAAAAAAAGTCTGGAATATATATTTCTCATCTTGCTTCCTTTTCTCCTTTTACGTAGGTGAAAACAAGTGCATTTGTATGCGGGCTAGGTAGAGGTCCTAGAGGAGTAGTTAGTGGAGAATACGTAAATGTGATACAACTTTGCATTTATACTAGCTATGCGCATGTACAATTCATATATTCAGTTAGCATTGAAGAAAAAGGAAAAACGGTTTTGTAGACCTTTCTGGCTACATCCATCCCGCTGAGGTCATCACGTGGATCTGTTAACACAAAGAGTAATAACTATTAGAGAGTATGCTCCCTATAACCTACACATAAACTTGAGTAAGAAAGAACAGTAGAAAGAACATGAACTGATTTCCAAGTAGAACATAACAACTTAAAACGGCACAGCCAAAGAGCAATTCTAACGACTCCTTAAATACAAAATAATATGTTTACAATGAAAAGAAGTCGCAAAGTGATATTTGTGTGTTCATTCTATCTAAACATGAGATAGCAAGTTAACATTGCAAATCAAGAAAATAAAAATTAAGAAGATATTAACTCGAACCTGGTTCTGTGTATCCTAAACTTTTTGCTGCTTTAACAACTTGACTAAATGACTTTCCATCCGCGACTTCACTCATAACATAACCTAGGGTACCTGTAATTTAAAGGAAGAAGAGAAAACATGACCTAGGGTATCAGTAACTTAAAGGAAGAAGAGAAAAACAAAATACAAAATACAGATAAACTATAAGAACCAAGCTACACAAAATACAAAATACAGATAAACTATAAGAACCAAGCTACACAAAATACAAAATACAGATAAACTATAAGAACCAAGCTACACAAAATACAAAATACAGATAAACTATAAGAACCAAGCTACTAACAGTATTTTCCAAAATGCAGCTATTAAATAGAGTGGGTTGTAAATACACACCACTCAAACCCCCAACAATACGATAAATGGGGTCTCCTGATGCAAGAACACGTGTTACAGAAGCAATTACAGGAAGACCAGCCCCAACCTAGAACAATAAAGAATTTAGTATAATTTTCGCATTAGAACTATTGTAAAGAAATGTGCTGTCAAAGTAAACAAGTCACTATTAATATGTTGAAATGCATGTTTTTAGGGTTTTTTCTAATTTATTGCTTGCTTCATTACTCTATACTATTAAAAAAATCCAAAGTAGAGTGGTTTTCTAGCGAACCAAAGTAGTAACTAGAAAACTAGGAAAAGATACAAAGGAAAATGAAAGTATCTGAACAATAAGAAATGTGCACAAATACCAGAAATCAGCACTAGAATAGCACAAAAGGAGTATGCCTTGAGCAAACCTCTTCACGAGGATAAAGAAAAGTGAAATATGAAAAGCACATGTTTACTTTGGAAACATGTTTCTGATGCAAGAACAAGAGCCAATAAAGTTAGATAAGCCAGTAATAAATTAAAGCAGAACCAGATTCCTGAACAATGGGACGTACAGTTGACTCAAATCTAATACGGCGAAATTCTGACATGAGCTTTTCATGATCTTCCTGCAAATAAAGAAATTGGCATCGACATTAGTAGTAGCATGTAAACTTATAAAATACAGGAAAAGGACATTCAATAAAGAAAAAATAACCAACAATCTAACTTTCAAGTTAAATTATTGCCATCCAGTTACGTAAGAACCAGGAAGAGAATTACAATTGAACATGTAAGGGGCTTCTTGTTTGCCAGCACAATGCAACAACCATGATCAACAACCTGTTTTAGTGTTTGAATAGTTTCAGAACTGGCAGAGCAGTCAATTACAACTAAGCCTGTCATTAGAGAAGACAAGACAAAATAAGCTCGAGAAAAGAAACTATCAAGATTAACAAAGATGTGGGAATAGTTCAGCTTCCCATCTCAGAGATTAACATCTAGTTTTAACCTCAAAGAAGTACCACACGCTACACAAAATTTTATCACAATCAAATAATGTTTGATCATATGATTCAAGCATTGGCCACATTCAGAGGGCATCTGTCCACAAGACCTGAGAGTACTTCACTAACCAGTTGATCTGCCAAGAAGGCCAGCAATATCAATAACCTTTTCCTTTGCTTCTGAATCCTTAAATTTCTGGCACTGGCCTGTAATCAAGTAGCACAGTTAATAAGAACAATACATTTGAATATATGCAAGAAAAACATGAAGTCAGACTCAGGCGGTGTTAAATGTTAAAGATGAGAGAGTATGTTGTTGCATGAAGTAATAGGAGGAAGAGAAAACAATTGGAGAGAATAAGGGAATAGCCTGAACAAAGCAATACATAAATATTACTACTAATCAAAAATACTTATAAAATGCTATTTTAAGTTAAGGAAGGGGCTGTAACAAACTGTTGTTGTTCTCACTGTTTTAAAAAGCCTCCAACTAGTCCGCCTAGGCGTACGTCTAGGCCTAGGCAGTACCTATGCCGCTAATTAGCACCTAACACCTAGGCAGTACCTAGGACGCCCACCTAGATTTTCAGAGTGTTTACTGGAGCATTATCTACTTACATGGACTGCACCATTTAGGCATTGATTGTGATTTTCTATGTTGCAGATGTCCTCCAACCTTCTTCAAACTCTTTTAACCTCCAAATATGAACACCTCAATTGCCTCTTCCGACCTTCAGCAAAACCTCCTCCACCACCACTTAAATGAAAAAAAAAATCAGCCTAGATACCAGTCCAGCACCTAAGTTTTCTATAACATTGACATTTACTATCAACTATTATAATTAAAAAATCAAAAAGAAAACCTCTTGGGCTCTAGGTGTCGGGTCCAATGCCTAGGCCTCCTAGCGCTTTCTATAACATTGTTAGTTATCATTTTGGCTATTTAGTATTTACGTATGCATGGTTTATTGTGGATTGCTATCTTTTTTCCTCTTTTTGTAAATTTATATGAATTTAATACATATTTTTATCACTTATTATAATTAAATAATACCAAAAATAGATAAATACATAGGCACCGCCTATACGTCTAGGCACTAGGCGCTGGCTCAAACACCTAGTCCGCCTGGCACCTTCTGTAACATTGGTTGTTCTTACTTCTTACCCAGCATAAAATCATTAACTTTTAACTATTTTTCTTTTTTTTAAACTAAACTGGTCACCCCATGGCTTCACGTGCCATTCCAGTATCATTCATTACATGACCCATTTTATTTCCCTTTTTAACCAATTCCATGTCACGAAGACACGCTTGACATCCTCATGTTATGGCTCGTATCATGCCCAGTCTCATATAGTGTCACTATCACCTATCATATCTCTAGGTCTAGCCCCATGTATGAACACCATCAGTTCTCAAATTTTTTTATTTGTACAATTCTCATCCGTTACATACTACTCTATTTGGTGCATAAAATTCACATTATCAGATGGTAAACATCATGTTTCTTAATCATTTACCATGTCTGAACAATTACATCACCTGCATGATTGTTAGATACCAACCAGAACAATACCATTGACATTGGAGTTTTATAAGCAACAGTTGGCGGCAATTTTCGTTCCAGGGGTCGCTCTATGTGTCAGCGGTCCTAACGATTCGTTCCAAGAGTCTGTCGTGTTTTTTACACTTAATCAGAAAATTTTAAGAAAATCACCATTGGTTTTGTAAAAATCATGTGAGTAACTGTGTGAAAGCCAAAAGACTAAATCTCTAGAAATCATGTCCAGGAGAAACATCAAAGTTTCAGTTACTAAGAAAAAAAATCTCCTCTTGACTTGAATTCCAATTTGAAAATACACCTACCATACTGCATATGGTACAATAAAAAGTATTTCGAGGATGAGGTCTCATAGGAATCTTTAACAATTAGGTTGCGGTGAAAATTGGGGGCAAATAAGCATTATAATAACATGCAGGTAAAACTTAAAAAACTTATAACTTTGAGGCATATAGGAAAAAAAACCTTATCCATTTTGTGGTGCATGTTTGTACAGTATTATCAGTTCAACACATGTTAAATGAACAAGTTCTTTACTTATATAACCTCCACATCTACCATATTTGCAGATTTAACCTCACCCCTCCCCCCTTCAAAAAAAAGAAGAAGAATATTTGCTAATTTACGAAACATTTCCCTTTTAATAAAAGGGTCGCGCTCGGCTTGAGACAAATTTCCCCATACAAAAATTTCCCACACACAGGATTTGTACATGTCATACTAGTGAACCTTGGATGTGTATTAAAATTGATGTGGGTGGCATGTTTGTCTTCCCTCTTGAAAGGTGCCTCGGGAATTTGTGCGGAGTAATATCAGACATGATAGGGATTGTTTTTCCTCCGTTTGGTTTCTGTAACTATCTGCAATTAACAACGAAAAAGGACGAACAGGTCCCTTGATGGGAATGATGAAAAAGACCACAGTTCAAGGGTTACATGATCAGAGGAAGAACATACGGGGAAACTTGATTGACGCAATAAACGAGAACAGTTTATGCAGCTAAACCCCAAGGAAATGTGATAATAAATGTATTCTGCTTGCATCATGAGATTAATTACATTATCCAAAAGTGCTAATAATAAAACCATTAAAAGGCCGGGGAAAAGAGAAAAATACCGAGATCGAGCAGATTCGATAATGAGGAACCCGAAGATTTGGCACTGCAGATTTTTGCTAAAGAGGCATCGCTGAATTCCATGGTTGAAACATCATCCACCACCAGCAACGATCGGCTGTCGCAAATTCCCAAAACTCGTAAAACGAAACCCTAATAAAATGATGATGATAAGTGAAACTGCATTTTTGGGTGCTTAAAACCCTAAATGGGGGGTTTTAGAAGACCGGGGGAAAAAAATTAATGATTGATTGCCTGCTTGGAGTGAAGGGATCTGCAATTGATAATGTGATCGAGGAGTTGGCGGCCGACGCCTCCGCAGCCCATCAACAGTAGAGGAATGATTTTCGTCATTTTTTTATTTCCTTCCTGTTTCTATTGGGCTTTTTTGCTTTTCTCCGTCTTCTCTTCTAATTTCTCACTGGACGCTGCTCCGTAGGACTCATAAGGAGCTTTTCGGTAACTTTCGCAGGGGTGCTTGCGGGAGCTGGTGGTATGCCAATGCAGCTTTTGGTTGGGACAAGATGGTGGCATAATTATTTTAATCAAATAATTTTATCCTTTCGGAGATTTTGAGTTATGTAAAATAGGACAACTTAAGATAACGAGACAATTTAAAACTTTGATTTAACAATTCAAGTAAGATAATTAATAATGTGACATTTTATTAAGTTACAATATTTATCTATTAATTAAGTTAAAATTAATGTATCTAATTGGTTTAGTATATTATTTGGCATGTTATTATAATATAATATATTATTTTACTTTATACAATATATTATATTATAATTACTAATTAATTATAACTATATTTAATGCTATTAATTAATATAATATATTGTATTATATAATATGATATATTGTATAATAATTGATATAGTATACAAATATAATATTTAACATAATATTTCAATAATATAATATTTAATCAAATATTATATTATTTTGTTTAATTCAATATAATATTATTTGAAATAATATATTATTATTAAAAATATTTTATTTTATTTTATGATAATTACTATAATTTAAATAGAATAATTGATAACATGGCTCCTTATTAAAATATATATTTATAATAAACGTAATATACTATTAATATGTGCAATATTATTAATTAAAAAATATTGTTAAATAATACATCATATTATATTAATTATATATATTATCATACTTTAATATATAGTAGATTATTATAATTTTTATTGTATTAATAAAATATTATTTAATATTATAACTACCACAATATTGACAATATATTTAAGACTATTAATTAATACAATAAAGTATAATAGCAAATAATAAATTATATTATAATATAATTAATATGTTATTACGTTAAGTATATAAAACACTATATTATAATACAATATTTTATATCACAAAAATACTACAATAATATCGTTATTCTAACTATTAAAATATATATGAAATAATATAAAGTAATATTATAATAATATAATACGAATATTAGAATATATGAAATATGATTAACTAATATGTAATAATTTTATATTATATAATATTATATAATATTTTATTATCTTACATCATAATAGAATTTTATAATATAATATAATTAAGATATATTATATTTTATAATACAATTAACACATATTAGATATTTAATAAATTAGTGCTTCAAAATTATCCCACTTTCCTCATGATTGTATAGAATTGGGACAAAAAAATTAGTATAGAAGTGGGATAATTTTGGAAAAAGTGAGAGTAATTGTCTCAATCCAATTGTCCTAATGAATAACACCTTAAGGTGAAATCTCAATCTCATTGTCCTAATGAATAACACCATAAAGTAAAGTCCAAAAATTATCTCACTTACTCTAAAATTACACCTACCAATAACCCCTCTAGAGTAAATATGATATTGGAGGTAGCCCCAAAAATTGAATGCATCTTAGCTGATCGGATTATTTTTGCTAAATCATGTCGCATTATTAAATTTAGTGTTAATGAATGGGAGATCATTGAGAGATTCTCATATAGAGGAAGTCATTATTACAAAGTCAATATGCTTGTGGATCATACTTATATATGCACTTGCAACATTCCGCAATTACAATGGTTTCTTTGTGCCCATGTTGTAGCAGCTAGTTCGGATCTAATGGACTGGTAGGGTTGGGCAATAGCCGGGTCGACCCACGAGCTGATCTGGCCCAGCTCGCCATGGGTCACGACTCGGCCCAGTTCGTAGTGAGTCGGGTCCAACCGTGCCCGTGATATATGCGAGTCACGGGCCGGCCTGGGTCCAGCTCTAGACCCGAGACGAGAGAAATAAGTCTGGCCCATTTTGACCCGGCCCACCATCGACCTGGCCCGGCTTTAGGGCTGTCCATCCGGGCCGGCCCGGCCCGGCCCGGCCCGGAAAACCGGGCCCGGGCCGGGCAAAACCCAAGCCCGGACCCGGGCCCGGGTGGTCCGGGCCGGGTCCGGGCCCGGGCCCGACCGGGCCGGGTCCGGGCCCGGGCCCGACCGGGCCGGACACCGGGCCGGCCCGGTTTTTTTTTAACTTTTTTATTTTTTTAAAAATTTTAAAAAACAATAAAACATAAAAATTACATAAAAATTATATTTATATAATAGTATATATATATTTATACTCTTATATAAATATAATTATATTATATGTACATATAAGTTTATGTTTATATATATGTATAGATATATAAATATATATTTATACTCTTATATGTATTTATACTATTATATAAATATATTTATATATGTACATATAAGTTTATGTTTATATATGTGTATATATAAGTATACTTATATACTAAGAGAGAGAGAGTATAAATATATATATAAGAGAGAGTATACACTGTACACATATATAAGAGAGAGCATACTTATACATATATATAATTATATAAGAGATATAAACATATATAAGAGAGAATATACTTATATTTATATATACTTATATACTAAGTAGCCCAAAGTATTCATGTCATTCAATATATGTATATGTATATATATACACACACACACTGACACACATATACATATATTATACATAAACAAATTGTAAATACTTATAGTAATTACATAAACAAATTGTATTATACATAAAAACACACACACATATAAACTTATATATACACACATATATTATACATATATAAGAGAGTATACTTATACATTATA
>BQKN01005453.1:0-13385 GCA_022839385.1 Asparagus kiusianus | reverse complement strand
GAATAAATACGAAAACACAAATACTAGACAAACAACATTAGTGGTAATTTTTTGTTAAACATCATCAAAATAAGAAGGTCAACAAGATGATCCGAAGGTATGATGTTAATGAAGATGGTGTTTTATGTTTTGATGAATTTAAGAAGATGATGCTACGAGAGTAGGTTGGTTTTTGAGATTGATCTTTACCATAAATGATGATGTTGTTGTGTCCGTTGAGATTTGGATATTACTTTTTCTTTTTTTTATTTGAGATGACTTTGATCAATTGAGGGTTCATGTTGAAAATATATCTACATTTATAATTTCTCACATGACTGTGGATTTATCCTTATGAGCTTCTGTATTTGTAAATTATGACCGATTCTGTTGTGGACGTTTTTTTAGTCACCAGGCCGAGACACGCAGAGCATTAATCCATTAGCTAGAAGAAGAAAAGAAAAAAATGTTTGACCAACTACAAATAAATGAATGACTTAATTTTAAAAAATAGTCAAAAGTTGTCCCCATTTTTCCACTTTCACGAGACATCCACGCCTTTTTGGAGGAAGCTGAATTTGCAATAAACCTAATGTGCGCAATCTTTTTGTATTTTAATTTTGAACAAATTTTTAAAATAGACCACTTTTAAAACTTAATTAGAAAAATAGGCTGAAAAAATATTTAATTACCAAAAATCGTTGTAAGCTAGGACGGTAGTTATAAATCGTTGTTATAAATGAGGATACAGTCATGTTTTTATAAATTGTTGTTAATTATATTTGATAATAGTTATACCTAATGATATGTTATTTCTAGATGCTATCGTGGTAGTTCTAGTAGCCCTCGAGTTAGTTCTAGCTGCTACAATTGTTAATTCTGGCTACTAAGTTAGTTCTAACCGCTACTTTTTATTTTTACTTCTACCTTAGTTCTAGCTTCTATTACCCTAGTTCTAGTTTGTATACAGCCAGTTCTAGCCCACACCTTGCTAGTTCTAAACTCAGCCCGCGTTTTTTTACCTTCACACTTGTTAATGTTTTCGTCAAAAGTTTCCTTTTCTATTGCTTTCAAACCTGTTACACCGTTTATCGATTATAAGTTCAAACTGGAAGAAAAGTTGATTTTTTATAAGATCTTCTTACAATGAAAAATAAAGATTACAACTTTATCGAACAAAACGCAACAGTAGTTTATCTCCCGCTGCTTTGCGTGGGATCTTTGCCTGTACCGGGGACGCGTTAGTCCGTGGACCACCACAGATCAAACCCGATTGATAGTATAACTACGCTCTTGTTTCACAAAGGAAACAATTGTGGAAGCGACAATTATGACCAAACGAGATTGTGGCTCTTCTCGAGATTAAAACCAAGTTTAATCCAGAGGAAAGAAGGAGAAAGAATCACAAACCTTTCGAAGGACTTTCTTTATGAAAGTATTCTCCAAGATCTGATGATTCTCCTCTGAAATTCGTGGTTAGATGGACAATTTGACAGCACCTCGCCCTCTTCAACTTCAGATCCTCTTGAAAGAAGACCATATGCTTCTATTTATAGGCTTTTGGAGATGTGTTTTTGGATAAGAACTGATGTTTAAACGTCATCTGTAGTTAATAACCGCTTAAACGCGTTTAGGGATAACCTCAAAATAGTTGGGGAGGTGTTGGGACGAAAGAATCCTTAAAAATCATCGAAATCCGCGTTTTGGGAGGTTTGGGAGTCAAAAGAATCGTGGTGGCTCGGGACTATGCTAGCCACCATTTGGTGGCTCACGCCTACGCAAGCCTCCGGGTGTGTTTTCGTTCATCTTTTTGATATTTCGGCGATTCATGACTCCTCAAGTTCGCTTGTTTTGCGTACGGTTTATCGTTTTACTGACATGCACCTTTTACTGATCCACTTCGTATGCTTACTGATGTTGGGTAAATTCCCTTGACTCGGATAATAACGTTTATCGTCTTCTCGTTGTCTTGAACTATGTCTGGGGAACTATAGGTAATTTTTGATGCTTACAGATACCCCCTCCAAAGTGTTTCAGTCTCGTTTCTTTTATAGAAGAGCCTGAAATACTTTGGATGTGATAGGCCCAACCTTCAGTCAGTGTAAAAGGACCTAAAGCTGGCTTCAATTCTTGACATCTCCAGCCTTCAGTCTATTCAGTATTTTGTCGAATAGATGAAGTTCTTCCGACACTGTGTTTATCGTCTGACCGTTGTCGAAATCTTAAACTGAAGTTGATGCGTAAGTTTCTAAATTTAGCTCGTGTTATTGAGTTGACTTTAAACTGATCGGCTTCGTCAAAAATTCATATCTGAATGCAATCGACCTTCACTGTAACGCGTTGTCCGGCGTTGATTTTAGTTGTAACGAGTTGACCGGCGTTTAACACAGTTTATACTCGTACGTTTGCTAGAGTCTACACAATTTAAGCTCTTAAGGCGTTGGAGCGTGACGGTCCCAAATATTAGGCTGCAGGACCAACTATTAAAGCTGATTCATCTGCACGTGTGGATCTTATCCCGAATTTGTTGGATGTCCAAGTCACGAGACCAACTAATGGGGCTGGTGCGTCAGTGACTTTCGTATATATAGGATTTTTGGCAAACCCTCAGCCATCAATGGGTTTGATGAGCCTTTACCGACTACCGTTTGAGTCGGGCTAGCATGCGGATTGTTTAAATCCGTTCCGCATGTAACGTTATGCTAAAAGAGTTAACTCTTTTAGTGTTATGATATTGAATACGTAGACTTCGTCTTTCTCACGTGAAAAGACTAAACGACAACGCGTGTTAGGCGTAGACTTTAAGGTTTTTGGCAAACCCTCAGCCTTCAACGGGTTTGACGTACCTTTACCGATTACCGTTTGAATCGGGCTTGCATGCGGATTGTTTAAATCCGTTCTGCATGTGACATTATGCTAAGAGAGTTAACTCTCTTAGTGCTACGATATTGAATACATAGACTTCGTCTTTCTTACGGGAATAGACTACCCGGCAACACGTGTCAGGCGTTGACTTATCCCTACTTAAGCTTCAGGATAAAATTTCCCGTGCGTGTGAAGCACGGATTTTGGTATTATTAATAACAACCTACCATAATATCGAATATGTAGGCTTTTGTTCTTTTTACGGTAAAAGACTAACCGACAACGCGTGTTAGGCATTGACTTATCCCCGCTCAGGATTTGGGATAAAATTCCCCATGCATAAAAGGCGTGGATTTTTGTTGCTACGATACTGAATACGTAGACTCCGTCATTTTTACGGGAACGAACCACTCAGCAACGCGGGTTAAACGCTGACTCATCCCTACTTAGGCTTCGGGATGAAATGCCCCAGACTTAGATTCTGGTATCTTTTTTAATCGGTGAAAGACTAAACCGGCAACGCGTATTAGGCGTTGACTTATCCCTACTTAGGATTCGGGATAAAATTCCCCGTGTGTATGACGCTCGGATTTTAGAGTTGAAGGATGGTGTCTTCTCTTGGGGCAAAGACGAACCCAAAATGGGAGAGGAAGAATTTTATATTCTATCTCCCGAAACCGAAGAGGAAGAATTTTATATTCTATCTCCAGTGCAGAGGAAACTTAAAGTGGGATCTCTACCTTGAGAATATGAAGAATGAAACTAGGAATGGGATCTCCACTTTAAGAATCGAACTAAAGGTGAAATTCCTCGTTTATCGAGATTGAATTGTGGTTTTGGCGCTAACTGTAGGAAGGTTTGACCAAGTAGGAGTTTGAGGTGATCCTAACTGTAGGAAGGTTTGATCACTTGGTTTGAAAGTGGACCTCTCATTCATTGGAGGAATCGAGAGGGGATTTTGGTTTTGGTCCTAACTATAGGAAGGTTTGATCGAGTGGGAGTTTTGAGACGATCCGAACTGTAGGAAGGTTTGATCGCTCGATTTGTGGACCTCTCGTTCATTAGAGGAATCGAGAGGGGATTTTGGTTTTGGTCCTAACTGTTTAAAGGTTTGACCAAGTAGACAGTGGGAGTATGAGTATAAATTACAGTGGGAGTATTGACTTATACCGATTACTCAATGGGAATTCTTAAGAACTTAACACGAATGGGTTTGGCAATTCGTCAAGGATTAGGCCATTAAAATCCCGAGTACCATGTCCGAACTCTAATAATGAGGATGTTGAGTGCACAGATACATCGAAAGTTTGAATGGATTTAACTGAAAGGAATTTTGGTGGTCCCACCGTCAATTAGTTTGATCGGTGGGGAATTTTGTGGTGGAAGACTGTGAGTCGTCAAACACCAATAGGAATTTTGTGAGGGAAGATTGATCCAACGAGGTGATCGAATCTCGTCTCAGCAAAAGAGTGTTTGGAAATCACAGTGGGGGTTTAGTGTTTATCACCTTTTTTGTAATGATCGGGTTATCCCTAAGAAAGTTACATGTAGCATTCTTCCGGAAGCTTCCCGTTACACGAATCATCCACCCCCAGTTTTTCTTGCGAAACTGGGTTTAGCATTGTATTCAGCTGCATGATCGGGTTATCCTTAAGAATATAAGATTCTCTAGGAACTTCCCGTGAAAGAAAGGAAACAGTTTAGACTTATATACATGTTGGAGTATTGAGAAGCAGTTTATACTCGTATACTCTTCGGAGTGTTTCCATTCTCATTTGGCTTATCCCAGCGTTATGACGTCGGCTTCAACCAAGGTTTGGATGATATTTTTGAGAGCGAAGCAATCCTTGGTGGGATGAAGGACCCTCCTGTGGTACGCACAGTATTTTGGATCCGTAGTGTTATCAGTTTCCTCCTGATTTGTGATAGGTGGTAGCTTGATCTTGTTGTTTTCAAGGATGGATTCGAAGATGGCTGGAACATCTTCGTCCTTGAAGGAATACTCTTTTTAGAGTTTTGGGTCCAAAGTCTTTTGCTGTCTTCGGGATTGCCGTTATGATATTTGATTAGCATCAACCGTAGCTGCATGGGCCTTCCCTTTACCACGGGAGGCGAAGTTTGAGTTCGGAGGATTAGCCGTCGGTTGGCTCCTCTCGGCCTTCTTCCTTCGGAGGAAGCGTTCGGCCTGCTCTCCGCGCATCTTTAACTCTTTCCATGTGTTGGACGATACGACTCTCATAACTTCTAACACTTCTAAGGAAAGATTGTTGTAGCATGTTTGGAGGATGAATTCCTCCGTGACCGGATCTCGGTAGTTCATTGCCTTGTTCCGGAAGCGCTTAACAAAGTTCTCAACGAGCTCTCCGTCTTTTTGTTTCTCTTCAAAGAGTGTTCCGATCGATATCTCGGCATCGTCGTCAAAGAAGTTGCTGAGGAATGAGCTCTTTAGGTCGTCCCAGCTGTTGATGCTTCCAGACTTGAGACGACGGTACCAATCGAAGGCGGACCCGCGAAAGGTGCCAACGAATGACCGAACCATTAGGCTTCATTGCCGGAGATCATGCCCAAGTAGGACTTGAAATAGATCAGATGCTGAGTAGCCGAACCCTTCCTATCGAACGACGTGAAGTTGATCAAGTTGAACTTCGTCGGATATGGAATTGAGTCTCACTCTCTTCGGTAGGGACACGGAATGCCAGTATTTTTTATCTCTTGAGCAGACATCAAAGCATTGATTTTGCTTTCAAGGTCTTTCATCTTAAGGTCTTCGCCCGCATCTTTCTTCTGGCAATTTTGGAGAGGGATATTGGTACCACCCCCAGTGTTAAGGACATCTTCAGTATTTTTATCCTCAAATAGAATATTAGTATTGATATTTTCCTCTACCTCTGAGTCGCTATCTATTTGATTGGTAGTCTGGCGACGACTAGATTCACCGTGCTGATTTAACAACTGTTGGAGTTGTTGGGCATGTAAATCCTTAACCCGTTGCACAGCCATATCTATTTCGATTTTAAAGTCCTCTTTCTGCTTATCCAAAGCTTCTTGAAGGAGCTGAGCCATCTGTTCAGTAGTGATCATGAATGATTCTCGAGTCCGTCCCGTGCTGGACACAGTGGCATCTGAAGCGATCGCAGAGTTAGCGTCTGATGCTTCATCATCTGAGGACTGCCCTCTCTGAATTCTCCTATAATCTCTAGGCCTGATAGCCCCGGTTTGTAGACGAGTCAATCGCTGAGATATTTGTGGAAAAGGTTCGGGATTGAAGCATCGCGTGGACTTTCCCTTGTCTATCATGTTAATCGTGACTTCTGAGAATTCACGTTCTTGAACAGTCGGCTTCCTTTTACGAAAACATCTTGACTTGTGTCTTAGCGTTTCTGTAGAAAGTCTCTCAAATATCAAAATCCTTTGCGAGGCGGTTTTGGAGCAGTTACACCTTGATAATACCGCTTTGATAAGTTTGGTACATGGACAAAGAGAATCCGTTTCCCGAGTATTTCTCTTTCGAGATTTATTCGTACCCCCAGCCTGATAGTACAACTCGTCGATATGATTATCGGAGCAACCTATCTTGTGCTGGCATAATTCTCCTATTCTAACGTCGTCATCTTCTAACAAACATAGCTCTCTTTGAGGGTAAAACGCCCTGTCATTATTCTCAAGAGTCGCTCGTTTGAAACCACGCTTTCGTGTGCGTGAGGACCCAACGGACTCTTGGACTTCCACTCGCAATCCGAGGCGAGTGGTTATTGGTACTTTTTCTGTAGGAGCGATCTTTAACTTACTGGGGAATTGAGTACGACCCATATTCTGATGAACCATACGGGGTTCATCTTTATGCAAATGACCCAGACGATCTGTAATCTTCACTTTGAATCAAGACGAGTCCACGCTATCGTGAGGTCCTACCGAAGGTGAGGAAGTCATCGGAACAGAAGCAGGAGCTGTCGGAGACTCGAAAACGATCGCGGGAGGCGAATTTTCTGCAAACAGGGGATGGTTGGCTTGGCGGTGCCACGGGCCAGCGTTTGGTGGCTCGGCCTTGGCCGAGCCAGTAGCCGACAATCTGTTTTTTTTGGCCTTGTTTTGGATTTTGGCCTCCAGATTTGACGTAGTTTTGACAGTTTATTGTCTACATTGTTTGTTTGCAATTTCTTGGCTTCTTGCACCAGAATTCTTACGTGCGCAAGTAACGCGCAGTGTTTCTGGATTCGTTCTTCAAGAGTTAAACGCGTCCTCTTAACAAGGACCCATTCATTCGTCATTGATTTGAAACAGTCTCTCGCTTGCAGCCGTGGCGGTTGGTGTCTTCTAGACTTCAGATCCGCTTCATAGCGGATCCCATCAACTAGCTCGGAAGCTTTGGCCAATTGGCGTGCGAGGCGCTAACGTCACCTTTGACGCGCTCTCTTGGATAAGGTCGGCGCATTTTCAGTAGTGGCTTCGGCTTTGCAAGGTGTGCTTTGAGCCGCTGCGGGATGAGGATCTTGGTTTTGAACCTTCAGATCCAAGTGCCCCCGAACCTTCCTTGTGGAGTCTCTCCTATTCTTGCGAGGAGAGGATGATCTGGAAGATGTGGATAAGTATTCTTCATACTTTGCCTGGTCGAACTCGTACTCGACCTCCTCGTTGATCGGGAAGATGATCTTTGGTTACGACACTACAGCTTCGGGAGAGAAGCTGTCCGCTCCCACTATGGTCGCCAGTTTGTTTTCGTCAAAAGTTGCCTTTTCCATTGCTTTCAAACCTGTTACACCGTTTATCGATTACAAGTTCAAACTGGAAGAAAAGTTGATCTTTTTATAAGATCTTCTTATAATGAAAAATAAAGATTACAACTTTATCAAACAAAACGCAGCAGTAGTTTATCTCCTGCTGCTTTGCGTGGGATCTTTGCCTGTACCGGGGACGCGTTAGTCCGTGGACCACCGCAGATCAAACCCGGTCGACAGTATAACTACGTTCTTGTTTCACAAAGGAAACAATTATGGAAGCGACAATTATGACCAAGCGAGATTGTAGCTCTTCTCGAGATTAAAACCAAGTTTAATCTGGAGGAAAGAAGGGGAAAGAATCACAAACCTTTCTAAGGACTTTCTTTATGAAAGTATTCGCTAACATCTGATGATTCTCCTCTGAAATTCGGGGTTAGCTGGACAATTTGACAGCACCTCATCCTCTTCAACTTCAGATCCTCTTGAAAGAAGACCATAGGCTTCTATTTATAGGCTTTTGGAGATGTGTTTTTGGATAAGAACTGATGTTTAAACGTCATCTGTAGTTAATAACCGCTTAAACGTGTTTAGGGATAACCTCAAAATAGTTGGGGAGGTGTTGGGACGAAAGAATCCTTAAAAATCAACGAAATCCGCGTTTTGGGAGGTTTGGGAGTCAAAAGAGTCGTGGTGGCTTGGGACTGTGCGAGCCACCATTTGGTGGCTCGCATAGGTGTGAGCCACCATTTGGTGGCTCGCTCCTACGCAAGCCTCCGGGTGTGTTTTCGTTCATCTTTTTGATATTTCGGCGATTCGTGACTCCTCAAGTTCGCTTGTTTTGCGTACGATTCATCGTTTTACTGACTTGCACCTTTTACTGATCCACTTCGTACGCTTACTGGTGTTGGGTAAATTCCTTTGACTCGGATAATAACGTTTATCGTCTTCTCGTTATCTTGAACTATGTTTGGGGAACTATAGGTAATTTTTGACGCCTACAGTTAATTCATGCTTCTACGTTAGTTCTAGCTTCTATTACCCTAGTTCTAGCTTGTATACAGTCAGTTCTAGCCCATACCTTTCTAGTTCTAAACCCAACAATGGTTTTTACATGCACACTTGTTAATTCTAGCTTCTATTACCCTAGTTCTAGCTTATATAAAGTTAGTTCTAGCCCACACCTTACTAGTTCTAAACCCAGCCTGTGTTTTTACATGCACACTTGTTAATTCTTGCTTCTACATTAGTTCTAGCTTCTATTACCCTAGTTCTAGCTTGTATACAGCCAGTTCTTGCCCACACCTTGCTAGTTCTAAACCGATCCCGTGTTTTTTACATGCACTTGTTAATTCTAGTTTCTACCTTAGTTCTAGCTTCTATTACCCTAGTTCTAGCTTGTATACAGCCAGTTCTAGCCCACACCATGCTAATTCTAAACTCAACCTTCGTATTTTACCTTCACAATTGTTTCTTGCTTCTACGTTAGTTCTAGCTTCTATTACCCTAGTTCTAGATTATATACAGCCAGTTTTAGCACACACCTTGCTAGTTCTAAACCCAACCCACGTTTTTTACATGCACACTTGTTAATTCTAGTTTCTACCTTAGTTCTAGCTTCTATTACCCAAGTTCTAGCTTATATACAGCCAGTTCTAGCCAACACCTTGCTAGTTCTAAACCCAGCCTTCATATTTTACCTTCACAATTATTAATTCTTGCTTCTACATTAGTTCTAGGTTCTATTACCCTATTTCTAGCTTGTATACAGCCAGTTCTAGCCCACACTTACTAGTTTTTTAAACCCAGCCCACGTTTTTTACATGCACACTTGTTAATTCTAGCTTCTACCTTAGTTCTAGATTCTATTACCCTAGTTCTAGCTTGTATACAGCCAGTTCTAGCCCACACCTTGCTAATTCTAAACCCAGCACATATTTTTTACATGCACACTTGTTAATTATAGTTTCTACCCTAGTTCTAGCTTTTATTACCCTAGTTCTAGCTTGTATACAGCCAGTTCTAGCCCACATCTTGCTAGTTCTAAACCCAGCCTTTGTATTTTACCTTCATACTTATTAATTCTTGTTCTCCGTTAATTTTAGCTTCTATTATCCTAGTTCTAGCTTGTATACAGGCAGTTCTAGCCTACACCTTACTAGTTCTAAACTCAGCCCGTGTTTTTTACATGCACACTTGTTAATTTTAGTTTCTATCTTAGTTCTAGCTTCTATTACCCTATTTCTACCTTGTATACAGCTAGTTCTAGCCCACACATTGCTAGTTCTAAACCCAGCCTTCGTATTTTACATTCACACTTGTTAATTCTTGCTCTACGTTAGTTCTAGCTTCTATTATCCTAGTTCTAACTTGTATACAGCCAGTTCTAGCCCACACCTTGCTAATTCTAAACCCAGCCTTTGTATTTTACATTCACAATTGTTAATTCTTGCTTCTACGTTAGTTCTAGCTTCTATTACCCTAGTTCTAGCTTGTATACATCCAGTTCTAGCCCACACCTTGCTAGTTTTTTAAACCCAGCCCACGTTTTTTACATGCACACTTGTTAATTCTAGCTTCTACCTTAGTTCTAGATTCTATTACCTTAGTTCTAGCTTATATACAGCCAGTTCTAGCCCACACCTTGCTAGTTCTAAACCCAGCCCATATTTTTTACATGCACACTTGTTAATTCTAGTTTCTACCTTAGTTCTAGCTTCTATTACCCTAGTTCTAGCTTGTATACAGCCAGTTCTAGTCCACATCTTGCTAGTTCTAAACCCAGCCTTCGTATTTTACCTTCATACTTGTTAATTCTTGTTCTACGTTAGTTCTAGCTTCTATTACCCTAGTTCTAGCTTGTATACAGCCAGTTCTAGCCCACACCTTGCTAGTTATAAACTCAGCCCGTGTTTTTTACATGCACACTTGTTAATTCTAGTTTCTATCTTAGTTCTAGCTTCTATTACCCTAGTTCTATCTTGTATACAACCAGTTCTAGCCCACACATTGCTAGTTCTAAACCCAGCCTTCGTATTTTACATTCACACTTATTAATTCTTGCTCCACATTAGTTCTAGCTTCTATTACCCTAGTTCTAACTTGTATACAGTCAGTTCTAGCCCACACCTTGCTAGTTTTAAACCCAGCCCGCGTTTTTTTACATACACACTTGTTAATTCTAGCTTCTACCTTAGTTCTAGCTTCTATTACTCTAGTTCTAGCTTGTATATAGCCAGTTCTAGCCCACACCTTGCTAGTTCTAATCCCAGCCCACATTTTTTACATGCACACTTGTTAATTCTTGATTCTACGTTAGTTTTAGCTTCTATTACTCTAGTTCTAGCTTATGTACAGTCAGTTCTAGTCCACACCTTGCTAGTTCTAAACCCAGCCCGCGTTTTATACATGCACACTTGTTAATTCTAGTTTTTACCTTAGTTCTAGCTTCTATTACCCTAGTTCTAACTTATATACAACCAGTTCTAGCCCACACCTTGCTAGTTCTAAACCCAGCCTTCGTATTTTACCTTCACACTTGTTAATTCTTGCTCTATGTTAGTTCTAGCTTTTATTACCCTAGTTCTAGCTTGTATATAGCCAGTTCTAGTCCACACATTGTTAGTTCTAAACCCAGTCCGTGTTTTTTACATACACACTTGTTAATTCTAGCTTCTACCATAGTTCTAGCTTCTATTACCCAAGTTCTAGCTTGTATACAGCAAGTTCTAGCCAACACCTTGCTAGTTCTAAACCCAGCATTCGTATTTTACCTACACACTTGTTAATTCTTGCTTCTACGTTAGTTCTAGCTTCTATTACCCAAGTTCTAGCTTGTATACAGTCAATTCTGGCCCACACCTTGCTAGTTCTAAACTCAGCCCGTATTTTTTACATACACATTTGTTAATTCTAGTTTTTACCTTAGTTCTAGCTTCTATTACCCTAGTTCTAGTTTGTATACAGTTAGTTCTAGCCTACACCTTGCTAGTTCTAAACCCAGCCCATATTTTTATTTTCGCTCTTATAATGGTTGGTTGTCATCATCAAAAAGGGGGAGATTGTTAATCCTTATGTTTTGATGATGTTCTTACAACCACCATTATCGGTACTACTGGCTTATTGAGTATAAATGTAGTAAATTCCCTTATCAAGCTCGTTATGTTAGGTCTCATGTTATGAGCCTACATCTTCTAATCTTGTTTTGATGATTACAAACAATTCCTAATATTGTTTGTCTAGTGTTTATGTTTCTTATTAGGTATTCTAGACAAACAATGTGTTGGAGGATGGATGGATTGCGTCATAACGATCATATCAAATGGAGGTTGGCGGAATTGTGGAGTAAAGCATTGCATTCAAGTTAAAGATCCAAGATCTCGCTTCATCCACATGGGTACCAAGTTGAGCTTATTGAAGATCAAGATTGCTTGGGTAATTTAGTTTAGGCTTTATATTATGTGTGTTAGATACTCTAAGCTCAATATCATATACACACACGTATTTGGTTTCTATATAGTTATATATATACACACATGGTTTTGGTTTTCATGTTTATAAATATGAGATTACATATTTCATATTTATTATTGTGATTTGGTTTAACTACTTAGATATGAAACAAATATATTTTCATATACATACTCATATGTTTCATTTTCTAATGTATTTGTGAAAATATCATATTCTCAGTTTATAGACTTAACAATTTTCATATACATATTTTATTAAGTCTATATAATCATTGTGCAAAGTTTCAAAACATGGTTTATGTCAAATGTCAAAAACATGTATGTTTAGTTTTCATGTTTTGGACTAGTTTTGTAAAATGATGAGTTTTTACTTTTGGTAAGTACAATTCCAAAAATTCTTTTTGTAACACGTTTATTATCGTGTTTATAAACATTTTCCAAAGTTTCATAATTTTTGGATTTTATTTGATATTTTTAAAGGCACTTTAAAAATCAGATTTTCAGCATGTACAGTGCCTGTGCACGTTTATAAGTCGACTTATCAGAGTTGACAAGTCGACTTATAAAATGCTTTGGAATGTGCAAAAACTCTCTGCCAAGTCGACTTACTCGAACTGTCAAGTCGACTTATACTAAGTCGACTTATGTCTTTTTCAAGTCGACTTATGTGCCAATTTTTGTGTGTTATTTTCATCTGGCAAGTCGACTTACATTTTTATACCAAGTCGACTTATACCAAGTCGATTATAAGTCGACTTATAAATGTGACCGTTGAACAGTAACGGTTATTTCCAGATTTTGTTTTTGTGTGGGTTTTTTGGTCTTTTCCTTGGGGTTTTGGCTGATGTCTTGGGTTGTTATAAATACCCCATTGCATTTACCTCTCCCACGAATGAAGAAAATTGTTTAAACAAGTTTAAGGGTGTTTTTGTGTTTGTTTAAAAGAGTGTTTAAGGGTTTGGTTTTGTGAAGATTGTTTTACAAGAAGAGGAGATCAATTTCAGTTTGGGCTTTCAATCTTCCATCTCCATCTCTCTTGTTCTAGAGAAGTTTTCTCAACTCTTTCATCTAGCTTGTTTACATTTATATTATCATATCTTGCTAGACCTTAATTGAGTTGATTTTAATTATCTCTTTGTACACACACAACCATTGAGCTTATTGTATTTACATTCATAGTATAATTTTGGGTTGTGTGGTTTGTGACTTAGAGTTGTGCCTACATTGTGTTCTCATCCATTGTAGAGAACAATCTTTTGTTGTGAGCTTTCATTGTGAGATCACTTGTATTACACTAGTACACCAAGAGGAGTGTGTGGTGAGAGACGGGGTTGTCCCAAGAGTAGTGGCGTCG
>BQKN01005452.1:0-17027 GCA_022839385.1 Asparagus kiusianus | reverse complement strand
ATATATCAAAATCAGTGTCTGAAATATCTAAATATATGTTGATCATACCGTTGCATTAGTTTTAATTTTTGTATTAGTGGATTTAAGGTAAATCTTGATTATCAAGAGATTTGATCTTCGTGTTTCACATATGACGAACATATTAAGGGGGTGTTTGCTTCAAATCCTATAATTTTAGGATATGGATTTCACCATAGGATTTGAAATCCATAGGTGTTTTGTTATGGGTTGAGATTTCTAAAATGTTGTTTGTTTCATTAATATTTTGGGATTTGAGATACTACAATTTGTAATATTTTGTTTGTTTTAAGCTCAAATTGTAGCATTACCAAATGCTAAAATTTTGTAATATGATGAATATGCTATCTTGGTGAGGTTACCTCCCACAAAAAAATAAAATTAGGATTTGTCAAATCCCCTCCTATTGAGAGGTAAGCACACCCATTTATGAGATTTGTCAAAATCCTCTCCAATTGAGAGATTTGACAAATTCTAAAAATTGAGCATTTTTTGCACTTTTGGGATTCAATATTCTAAAAATTTTCTTAAAACAAACACCATATATGGAATCCCAAAATAAAAAAGCTCACTTTTTGATCCTAAAACTTAAAATTCATACCAAATGCCAAAAATTTTGGTGAAACAAACACCCTCTAATGAGCACTCTTGTATCATGTAAACCATATTGTTTTCATGTTCTCATATCTGTTTATATATCTGTATGTATATTCATATTTATTTCCGAATTTTAATAAATATGAATGTGAATTTTTCCTACCCAATACACATATCTGTGCCTATGATTGATGACCATATACAGACATGATAAGTGTGGAGTATTTTCGCCCCTGTTCGTATTGCAGTAGAAAACGATCTCCGCGTACAGCACCCGCGCGTGTATGGGGCTAAGTAAGACTCTTTCGATTCGACGGTTCAGATTCATCCATCTCAATTATGAAGAAGTTAGGGTTTCCTTCCTCCATCGCGATCCCCGATAAATACCAGACCTAACCCCTTCGTAACAGCTCGTTCTTCTTTCTCAAGCCGCAGCTTTAATTTTTTTTCTTCTCTTTTTGTTCCTATTTTTCCTTTCTTTTTCCGAAATTTTATTTCTCATCTTATAATTTATTTGGGGTTGGCGATGAGGAAAATATTCGTGTGCCTGAGACTGGTTATTACCGGTCGGTGTCGGCAACACATCCCTCTAAGAAGTTCTGAGCCATTTTTATTACTTCTGGATTTTTTTGGGGGGGTTTTTCTTGACTAAATTTTTTGGTAAATTGAGACGTTGGGGGCGAAGTGACGATGAAATTCATGGTCTGTCAATCCACTGATTTAAGTGATGTTATTCATGAATCCCGACAGGTTCTGATCGCTCCCTCGCTTGCCCTAAATAAATCCCATGTCACGTTCTATTTTTTTTTCTTCAAAATGTCTTTTCTAATTTGTATTTTAATTTTGAAGATTGAAACGAGCCGCAAAGAAAATTCTGAGATATACCGTATGAAATGAAATCTTCGTCGTGTCAAAAATCCCTTAAAAAAACAAAAGGGAATGCGGGAAATATTGCATTTGGTGAACCCTAGATCTTGTTGCTTTCTGAAATATGCTCGAGAGTGCATCTGATGTTGTTTGTTGACTACCAATTTATTCTAGAGTTTTGCTACAGGGACCAAAACACACATTCTTATTGGATAATGAGTTGGTCATCATTAATGATCAATTTATTATCTAATAGGAGGGAACACCTCATTTATCCTCTCATTGGTATTATATTTTGGGTTCTTGGGAATTTTTCTTTATTCTACTATAATTATCTCTTGTTTCTTTATAAGAAAACACCTCAGTTTAGCGCAGCATGAAAAAATCTACAACTCTGAACAGGATGACGTTCGCTTGACAAATAAATGTTTCGAGGATGAACTCATGATGAGCTCTTTTAAGATATAAAAGGCTCGAGTTACGAGTCATGGTTTGAACGGCTGAGGAACGGAAAAATATGGGAATTTATCATCAGAAAAATGTTGAAATAGTAAACACATGGATACGAGGTGTGGAAAGAAAGTAGGAGATTATGAGTTTTTAGCGAGATGTAAATAAATTATGATTCTTACAAATTGGGAAAAAAAATTTGATGATTTCCAAGATGCCGAGGGAGTGGTATAAATTGGAAAAGAAAAAAAAAGAAAAAAAATTGAAGATCTCCAAGACGTTGAAACCTTAAGAGTTTGTTAAGTATGGGATCAGATTTTTACTTTATTAGTATAAGTATTGATGATATCATAAGATCTTTAATAATGCATCAGAGTAACACTCTTTCTCAAATAACGAAACATATCATAAAATCATTTGAATACATGAGAATAGCACAAATTTTTCATCACTTCAAATGAATATTAATGACCGACCTCTTTTCCCCTTTATTGGTCATCGATTGCAAATGACTGAATGAGCAAGCAAGCCATTTACACATGTTGAGATTGTCACCAGCTTCATGCCGCATCCCTGGCTCACTGTCTTATATCGTTCGTCTCCAGCTTTCAACAAGCTTCGCAGGGATTGATAGTTCTCTGGATTCACAACTGTCTGGTGCTCAAGAGTGTCACGAAGATGGGTATTTCTACATGGATTCAGATCATGTATTTCACATTTATCCATACGATCGCTGAGGTTCGTTCTAACACATATACTCAGTTCAGAACTATGATTTTAGGTGATCATTTACATTGTGTGTATATCAAGCATCCATACTATTATATAAAAAACCAAGTGGGGCATTAAAAAAATGAATTACTGCAGGACATATCACCCTTTTCAATTGTGATTTGAAGGGTAAAGTTATAATTTACAATATTAGTTCTTTTTCTTCTTTTTCTTCTTTTAAGAATATTCTAGATCAACTTTGTTGATGTCCGTGAACATACAGTCGATGAGGGTCATTCGTTGATGACGGAGGCTGGGAGGATAAAAGGTGGGTCCGAATCCTCCTCTGACTCTACGCCTGATTCTGAGCGCGCGAGGTGGACTGATAACCTGCACATGCGAGAATCGCAGGAGTACGGGGCTAGTTTCCCCTGTGGTACCTTCGACGGTCAAGTCAGCTGGAGAGCTTGAGGGAGGTTTTTTGGGAGGTCCTTGGGCCATTGAGGTCCTAGCAGGGGGTCCTTTATAAGAGTTGAATTTTTTTTATGCCAAGAATAAAGGGGGAGTAAAGTTCAGATGTTACAAGAAGCGGAGCTCAGCCTCTTGCCCTTACCATTCTTACCTCCTTTTATAGTCCATTGCCTCTGAGATTATGGTTTTTCTTTTGCACAGGAGGGCGGTTACATGGTGAGCAGATAGGCGGTTGAGTCATCCTTCTCCTTCCAGATATCGGCTTGCGATTGGAAGGGAAGTCATTCGAATACAGGAGAGAGGTGTCCTCTTAGTATCCTGGATTTGACAGATGAGGTAGGACAGAGGATAGGCCACTGCTCGGTTGTCCTTCCCCCTCCAGATGGTGGCTGGTGATTGGAGGGGAAGTTATTCGAGCCCAGAAGAGCATCATGGCGATCCCAGAGAAGTGGCTTGTGAGTAGAATAAGCGGCTTATGCAGGGGATCTGTCAGAGTAGAGATCTCAATGGGACTGATCAGTGCTATTGTGTTGATTGACATTTGAAGTGAACTTGGTCGGATCTTATCCCTTTAGTCGAGGCGGGTTGATCTGCGAGTCATCATTATGATTTGCCGACCCGATAGTCGAGTGAGCTTTGGGTCAAGTGTATGCTCGAGACGTCTGCTTGAGGAGTCGTCTTAATTACGAGGGACCGACTGGTCCCGCACTTCGAGTCGGTCATGAAGACTCTTGGTCAAAAGATGACTCGTCTGCTCGACTGACCAATAGACTTGACCTCAGCTGTGCTCTAAAACCGGTTTGGACCATGACATTTTTAAGCCTATGCAGATAATCTCTTGGTACTTCTCTTTAGATGGTAAATTATCATAACAATTGGCTCATTTCATTCGGAGTTGACTTTAGTCGGGTCCGAGTGAAATAAGTATGAATTTGCTTGGGGTGTTGAGACTTTTTAGCCAGTTGATTGTGGTTGGAGACGTGGCATGGGATTTGCTAACCACCAATCTTTTGTAGATTAATGATGTCGGTATTGGGAACCGCTTTTTCCAAAAGAAACGAGGCGTTGTGGGTAGAGTGAATGACACCTGTACTTACCAATTGGTTGGCGTAAGCTACGAGTAGCGGTTGGCCTTTTCGAGTGATTCGTTTCCGATTTCCAAAATAGATCTTTCTCAGTTACTCCAGGATTGCGCATCTTGAATTCTCCTGCATGCTCCTTCGGAGGTTTATAAATAAATCCTAGCGCTATTTTGAAGGAACATTCTACATCAGGAATATTTCTTATTGTTAATTCTTCCTTCCTCCTAAGAGATTTTTATCATGGGTTTTCCTCAGAACGACCGCGTGAGGAAACTCAGGGTCCTGTATCTGTCTAGGTCGAGGATGACCTTGGATGAGGCAAACTGGTTGCATGATAAATATGACATTTCTCATGTGACGATGACTGTGGGGGCACCAGACAGCCTTATTCCGGTGCATATGCATGGGGAGGATCGAGTGCTTCTCTATCTGGCGCATCTGCAATATGGACTGCGCCTGCCGTTGCATCCCTTCGCCAGGGAGGTTTTTATTGTTTTGGGGGTTTCCCCTGCTAATTTCACCCACACGCCATTTATACTTTGATGGCGTTCATAGACGCTTGCTCCGAGGTAGGAGTGGTGCCCAACATTAGTTTGCTTGAGCACGTGGTTAGTGTGGGGTCTGTTAATAGAGACCCACACTATCTTTTTCACTGTCGGGATGATTTCTGCTTGGACGCCTATTTCCCTGAGCTGAATGAAGAATGGAAGAAGTTCTTCATCTGGGTGTTCGGCACCGACGACATACTATCCTGCTCAGGTTGGCCTGAAGTGCAAGAGAGCGTATTGGAGCCGAGGGTTCTTAGTGATCTCGAGGCTGGAGATCTTGAGAAGCTCTGGCATCATCTCGCTCTTCAGGAGTCCAGAGCTCTGGACGGAGCGGAATTCCCGGAGATGGGAGGGTCCTCCTTGTCTTCCTTAGACTCTGAAGCGACAGTCCTTCCTCTACCAATGGAGGTCTGTAAAAGAGGAGCCGACTCGGCGGAGCCGAGTTCTTCCAGGAGGCCTTTGAAGAAAATGAGGAAGAACTTCGGGGATAGTGGTTCTGAGCCTTAGGAGAAGTTCTTTTTGTAAGTCTTGTTAGACCTTTTGGTAAAAAATGTACAAAACTCCTTTCTGAATGAGAAACGATTTATTCTGTTTTCTGCTTTTAAGAACTACAAATGCTTGATAGAATAGTTGATCATGTTGTAGCTCCATTTTTCTTTTTGAGAAGAGTGTTGGTCTTTGTAGATTAGATATCATATGCGGGATAAGTGGCGACGTCTTTGTTTTTCTTGTTTGATCGGAAAATAACTTATAATAGTTGACTCTGAGGTTTTGTCTTTGGTTTGTCTAGGTGGGGAACCATAGATTTGATTGCCGATTTGTGGAGTCTTTGTACTTTAGGCTACTCCTGATGGGGAGCCAAGTCCTTCGGAACCGACTAGGAAATCGTTGTGCCTTGGTTGATTCTTAGATAAAGAGCCAAGAGCTTTGTTCCGACTGAGAAGTTGTTTTGCCTTGGACTTATTCTTTAGGAAGAGTCAAGGGCTTTGTTCCGACTGAGAAGTCGTTTTGCCTTGGAATTATTCTTTAGGAAGAGCCAAAGACTTTGTTCCGACTGAGAAGTCGTTTTGCCTTGGACTTATTCTTTATGAAAAGCCAATGGCTTTATTCCGACTGAGAAGTCATTTTGCTTTGGACTTATTCTTTAGGAAGAGCCAAGGGATTTGTGCCGGCTGAGGAGTCGTTGTACCTTGGTTTTACTCCGAGAAGGTACCAAGGTCTTGACCACTATGGACGATGAGAGTAGAATGAATTAAACCATATGTTGTGCCTTGGGCTTACCTTTAAGAAGAGCCAGGGGCTTTGTGCCGATTGAGGAATCGTTGTGCCTTGGTTTTACCTTGAGAAGATACCAAGGTGTTGACCACTATGGACGATGAGAGCAGAAGGAATCGAACTATATGTTATGCCTTGGGCTTACCTTTAAGAAGAGCCAATGACTTTGTGCCGACTGAGGAGTCGTTGTACCTTGGTTTTACTCTGAGAAGATACCAAGGTCTTGATACCGACTGAGGAGTCGTTGCACCTTGGGCCTGTCCTAAGGCGGCGCTAGGACCTTGTGACCGACTGAGGGGTCGTGGCACCTTGGGCCTGTCCTGAGGCGGCGCCAGGATCTTGTGACCGACTAAGGAGTCGTTGCGCCTTAGGCCTGTTCTGAGGCGGTGCCAGGGCCTTTTGACCGACTGAGGGGTCATGGCGCCTTGGGCTTGTCCTAAGGCGGCGCAAAGGCCTTATGACCGACTGAGGGGTCATTGCGTCTTAGGCTTGTCCTGAGGCGACGCCAGGGTCTTGTGACCGACTGAGGAGTCGTTGCGCATTGGGCCTGTTCTGAGGTAGCGCCATGGTCTTATGACCGACTGAAGAGTCGTTGTACCTTGGTTTTACCCTGAGAAGGTACCAAGACCCTGACACCACCTCAGAACAGGCCCAAGGCGTTGCCTAAGAACAGGTACCAAGACCCTGAGAAGGTACCGACTAAGGAGTCGTTGCCTAGACGACTAGGTTTTTGATGTCTTTCTTTTTATTTGACTCTTTCATTGATTGTTTGAAATTTATACATAACAGAGTACAGTTCACTCATACTCATCGCTCGGGTGATGTCGCGATCTTGTTTCTTTGCCCAGATGCATTTTGGAGACGACTTCTTGCTAGGGACATGGTCACTGAGATGGAGCTTTCTTGACTGTTTCTTTTCGCCTGTGAACATTCCAGTTTTGATGAGAGCGAGTTGTTGCTTCATTGGCTGTCTTTGTTGCTAAACTGAGGAACGCTTGGAATCAGGGGGTTGTTCTTTCTCTTGAGGGTGAGCTGTTTGGCTTTGGACGTTGTTGAGTTGTTGGCATATTTTCTATTTCATCAGCCAATGACCTTTCTGAATTTTGAGTTTTTTCTGAGGTCCTTGCTGGTTGACGGTGAACACAGGGATTTTCAACAGATCTTACTTGTCCACCGTCGGTTGCTCTGTTAAGCCCAGTATTCCGTTGTTTTAGCTTTTGGAAGATGTTGCTCGACGGAGAAGGCCCAGACAACTTTTGTGATGGGAGCTTATTGTTTGTGAGAACCTCATGCGCCGAAGCTTTGTTCCTTGGAATTTGACGGGATCATGACTTTCCCTTGGGGTTTCCAGGGATAGCGATGGTCGGACCATCCTATACATGGAGGAGCCTTCTTGTAGAGGGAGTGCAAGTCGCATGCTTCGACCACTAGTTCTTACTTCGACTCTGGCAGTTCTGAGCATCTGTAAGGGGTCGAGGCTGTTAATCTTCCTGAGAAGACCAGTTGGTGGGCCCCCGATTTTTCCCCACAATCTTACCTTGGGTGAGTAAGGACTCTCCTTTGAAGGTGGTGATGGTCCGAGGAGCCGACCACAGAATCCATCGCTGCTCCTTGTTTGTGTGAGCTGTTGCTTATAGGAGCTTGAGCGATGTTAGATCTGATCGTAACCCTTAGGGTTCTGTTTGCGTTCCAACTCCAGGCTTCTTGGCTGTTCAGGGGGTGAGGGTTTTATCTGTGGCGGCGATAGGGATCCTGTGATTCATTCTCAAGCTAGACAAACACCATAGTGGTGTGTCTTTTCTAAGAGGGCTTTCAGGGTTCCACTTGGCAAATGCTCCCCCAAAAGCTGTTGAAGCCCTCGAGGGCTACGCACATGTTGGCTCCTCATAGCCATAGGCTAATCCTCCTTAGCTTGAATGATGCGATTCCAGGCTTTGTTTAGCTTGAATGGTGCAATTTCAGTACATTTTCTCAAGAATAGACATGATCATGCCCCTGCTCAGAATCGAGCTTTTCTTCTTAGAAAAGAAAGTGGGCCCCACGGTGGGCGCCAGACAGTTGATGTCCGTGAACACACAGTTGATGAGGGTCTTCCATTGATGATGGAGGTCGGGAGGGTCTTCCATTGATGAGGGTCTTCCATTGATGATGGAGGTCGGGTGTATGCTCGAGACGTCTGCTCGAGGAGTCTTCTTAATTATGAGGGACCGATTGGTCCCGCACTTCGAGTCGGTCATGATGACTCTTGGTCAAAAGATGGCTTGTCTGCTCGACTGACCAATAGACTTAACCTCGGCTGTGCTCTAAAACCGGTTTGGACCATGACTTTTTTAAGCCTATGCAGATAATCTCTTGGTACTTCTCTTTAGATGGTAAATTACCATAACAAAATTTAATAACATGAAAACAATGTCGGAGCAAATACACATCAATACATTTTAATTAGTTTAGAAAAGGAAAATATTTCTTCAAGAACATTCTTCATCGCATCCAGCAATACATTATAATTAGTTTAGAAAAGGTAATAAATATTTCTTCAAGAACATACTACAGCGCATCCAATGATATGAAAATATTGGAGCATATAGATCCATTGTATTTTAGTTTACAATAGAAAAGTGATGATGTTTAGATAATAAATACATAATTTAAAAGGGAGCCAAGTTTCTTTACATATGTCTATACTACTATTATGTTTGCATATGAGAAAAAAAAATCAGTGAACGGCGTCAAGGTTAGATAATGATAGATAAAAGCGTAATTTTCTCTTATAAAATCATCTTATTCTCACTTTCCATATCCAATATAAATGCACACTCTTATAACTAACATAAAATTATTTTTCATATTAAAAAATTAGAAATATGTTAAAACAATATTTCTAGTGTGTATAAAGAATAATGTGTTTACTTACGAGAGGATTCTCTCATACAATGATATTGCCTAACCTCAACCGAATGAATAAAGCGATCGAGAGAGAACGTCTCATGAACACACTTGATTGTGATTGAGCCACATTATTAGTTACACACTTGAGAATCCTCTTATGTGATTTATGAAAATTCATTATTTTAGCGTGTATTCGCACGTGCCTTTCTAAAGAAATCCATCGTACTCATTCTTTTTCATCAATGAAAATTATCATTAAAACATAGAAATTCCATTCTTTCAATTGGTGGGTTTGAATACCCCACGGATTTGGGATTATTTTTTACTTGTGGACTCGGGCGAGCCCATCGACAAGCGTTTTGGTGCTGTCGAACTATCAAGTCTTACTTCCGCTAAGTAATTTATTCAGATAACAAAAAAAAAAAAAAAAAAAAAAACATCATATAATCTTTTGGGTACGTAATTAAGAACAGCAAAAATCCAAAGGAATCAGTGCTATGCTCTTCCCTTTGCCGGCCATTTTTAATTTATTCGTCCATCCAGCCTCATCTGATCTAGACGGTTCTTCCCGTCAAGTTTAACGGAGACGTTCAGGCTCATGTAGCTCTCAAAGCTCAGCGTCGTGTAGCGCGCGTTCCCCTCAGCGAGTTTCGGAAGAGGGCCGACTGAGGCGTCGTAGCTTGGGCCGTGAAAGGCAGCGATCGATAGCCGTTCCTTCTCCGGATTCACTACCGCCCTGTGCTCGATGCTCTTGTACTTCCCATTGGTGTATATCTGTTGTATAAGAGAGAGCAAAAAGAGAAAAAAAAAAGAAAAAAGAAAAAATAAAAATTACAGCTCGGGAATATTCTAGAGCCTTTTTTCTATCTTAACTCAGAATTGCGGAAGGTAATTTCAGTTATTATCCCTCGGTTGACTCCTCTCAACGCCGTCATATTGTCTCGAGAAGCTGCTCTCGCCTTCCAGTCTTCTATCAAGCTCCTTCTCGACATTAATGTTCTTCATAAATTCCCTTTGTTATTCTATTAGGTTGCTCTTGATTTCTCTCTTATCCGGTTCTGCATGAAGAAATTCTACCATGCAACATCATCGGCCTACCATGACTGTTGTATTGTGACTCAAATACTCAATCTGATATTTCCTGTAAAAGCTGCAGCCAATAGGAGTCCGTTTCTTCTGGGAGTGTGGAATAATTATATGAATTCAAATTCCTATTTTGACAAGGATAAACAATTCATATTGTGGGCTTGGACTCTTATTGGGTTTTAAAACATGTGGACTTCTATTCCCACCAAAACTCCTATTCCGTAGATAGCAAGGAGTTGGGGTCTTTAAGACTATATATGTACAGGTTTTCAAGCCAATTATGATTATCAATCTATAGAGCAACAATCAAGAAGAGAAAGTTTGTGAAGCTTATTTAATATTTTTTTTCTCTTTTATTCCTTTATTTGAGAGAGTTGTATTAAGTTTGTAAGATGTTATTAGGGATTGGCTGATTAAGAGATCTCCATATTATATTCCTTATAATTTAGTAAAGTTACTCTCTTCCTTCACCTGTGGAAGTAGGCTATAAGCTAAACTACATAAATATATGTGTTCTTGTGTACTTGATATATCTTGTGCTTTCATGTGATTGATATTAGTTTATCCTGGGGATTTTGTCATAACAAATTGGTATTAGAGCCCTCAGTTATCGATTGGATAAGAAAATGATGACAACATCTATGAAGTGAGATATCGAGAAGTTTGATGTCAATATTGGTTTTAGACTTTGGCAAGTTAGGATGAATGCCGTGCTAACACATAATGTATTGAAGAAAGCTTTGTTTGGGAAGTCGAAGAAACCGACTAGCATGATGGAGGAAGATTGAAATGATTTGGATGATAAAGCTCTCACAATGATCTAGTTATGTTTGACAAATGAAGTTTTTCAAAAAGTTCTTACGGAGAAGACAACCGCTAATTTGTGGTCTAAGTTGGAGGATTTATATTTGACGAAGTTACTCACTAATCGCGTCCTATTGAAGCAACGTTTATACACACTTCGAATGTTGGAAGAAACACCGATTAAATCTCATATTAGTGAATTTAATTCTACGATTAGAGATTTGAGTAAGGTTGATGTTAAGATCGATGATGAAGATCAAGCATTATTATTATTGTGTTCTTTGCCACCTTCCTACAAGCACTTCAGGGATACTATGATTTACGATCGAGATTCTATTGACATCAAGAATGTCAAAGAGAAGTTGTTGAATAAGGAGAAGATCGATAAAAAGTTAACCACAAGCAAAAGTAGCGATAAAGCTAATAGCATGTTTTTTCGAGGAAGATCAAAAGAAAGGGGCTTTGAAGGTAATAGGTATACGTCGAAGCACAGGAATTTGACCTACAGATATTACAAGAAGAAAGAGCACATTAAGACCGATTGTTACAAGTTGAAGAATGTTTGGTGGAAATTTGATGTAAAAAGACAACGAAAGAAAATTTGACTTGTATTCTCTCAAAATCGATTACAATTCGGATTCCGATTACAAAAGAGAGGAGAATGAATTTGAATCTCCCCTTTGTTTAATTCTGGGTTCTTCACGGTGGCGATGGAGTGCCTCCCTCGAATGCTCGCGTCGAGTTTGCTCTCCGTTGACGATCCGAAGGTCTTGATTCACTGGAACGATATCTTCTCCTCACGATTTGACGCTGTGGAGAACTTGCGTGGCAAGTCTTAGAACTCAGAACGAGTCTTAGAAGAACTTGCAGAGCAAGTTTTTGAACTCTGACCGAGTTGATAACTCTGAACGAGTTTGAACTCTTTTAAAAAGAGTAGATTTAACCGAAATCGGTTTATAAGCCAAGGATGAAAGCTCTCTGTTGTTGAACGTTGCGGAAGGATGAACGTCGATCTTCCCCACGCTGCCAAGCCGAAGATCTCTCCGCTGCCAAGTCTAAGATCCAAAAGCCCCTTGACCGAATTCCCCTTTTCGATGAGAAAAATCCGATCCTTAACTCAATTGAGTTTCTGATATTTATAGGGGGTTACGGGTGGTAACTGCCCCCCTTTTATCCGCTCCTTAATGGGCTGAGTGGGGTATAACCGCCCCCTCTTAAACAACTCCCAAATCGTGGGGAAAACGGTTTTGAAACCGTTCTGTTAGTGCTTTGAACGAGTCAAAACGCTGAAAACAGCGTTCTGGGACTGAACTGTGCGTTTCTGGACCTGAAACGCAGAGTTAGGCCTGAAAACGCACAGGTCGTGCTGTTTTAGAGATTAACTCTGTGTTTTAGGCTGAAAACGCACAGTTAGGCCTGTTTAAAGGCTGAAAACGCACAGGTCGTGCTGTTTTAGAGATTAACTCTGCGTTTTAGGCTGAAAACGCACAGTTGGGCCTGTTTAAAGGCTGAAAACGCACAGGTCGTGCTGTTTTAGAGATTAACTCTGCGTTTTAGGCTGAAAACACACAGTTGGGCCTGTTTAAAGGCTGAAACCGCACAGTTGGGCCATTTTAGAGATGAACTCTGCGTTTTGATGTTGAAAACGCAGAGTTGGGCCGTAACTCTGCGTTTTAATGTTATATCACAAGGATAACCTCTGCGTTTTGAGGTTATAACGCTGGTTCGACCTGTGCGTTTTGACTCTGTAATGCAGAGGCAAACTTGAGGCGGGCTTGGTGAGCTTCAGGCTAAGTCTAATGTTCTGACGAAGTCCGGTCTTGCAGACGGACTTCAGAGCATAACTTGCTACGAAGAACAGGTCATAACTTTCAAACCGTAAGTCGGAATTGGACGAATTATATATGAAAATTGGCTATCTCGACGAGACAGAGCCATTCAAACCAGCCTAAGGCTTCGGTTCGCTTCCTCCGTTTTGCCAAATTCCTTACGGTTTGAGAGATATCTGCGTTCTAATATGAAGAGACCGTCGATTTGTAGTCTCCTTTGCTAGAGCGCCGCAAAGATCGTCACCTTGTAACCTTCGTCTTGGCTCCTTGAAAATATGAGAGTCGTTAGATTGTAACTCCCGATGTTGATTGTGAAGGTTGTTGAATTGGGGCTTTCATTAGTTGTTGTGAAGGTCGTCAGATTGTAACCTTCTACGTGAAAGTCCTCAAATTGTGACCTTCTGGAAGTCGTCAGATTGTAACTTTCATCATCGGTGTTTGATGGGGGATCAACTATCTATTGTGATTTTTAGACAGCCTACAAAGAACAAGAAGAAACTAGAAGAATATGAAGCAAAACTAAAGGATGACTCCGCTAAAGTTGGTATTGCTGAAGATGTGATTTTGTTGATTACCGATGATAAAATCAAGAGCATTGAAAATAGAATTTTGGATTCAGCCTATATGATCTGTGTCCTAATTGGGACATGTTTACCACTTATGAAGCAATTCATGGTGGAGTTGTTCTCACGGGAAATAACGCCTTATGTAAAACTGTTGGGATAAGCACCATTCGAATTAAGATGCATGATGGAGTCATTAGGACTTTGACTGATGTTAGGTATATTCCAGGTTTAAGAAAGAATCTCATCTCTTTAGGCACTCTTGATAGTATTGGGTGTAATTTATAGGTGAAAGTGGAGTTGTTAGGATTACAAAAGGCTATCTTGTAGTTATGAAAGGAAAAAAGATTGACAGCTTGTATATTTTATAGGGTTCTACCATTATAGGTTCGACAACAGTTGCATCATTGATATTAGAAGCTGATACTGCTAAATTATGACATGTGAGATTTGGTCATATGAGTGAGAGTAGATTCACCGAGTCGAGCAAGAAGCATCTTTTGTATGGACATAGTATATAAAAATTAGGATTCTGCGAGCGTCACATCTTTAAAAAGCAGAAAGAAGTCAGCTTCAGTATGGAAATGCATCGAGCTAAAGATATTTTGGATTATATTCATTCATATCCTTAGAGACCTTCTCAAGATGCCTCGAATAGTGGTAATTCGAGATATTTGTTGATCTTCATTGATGACTACTATGGGAGGGTTTGGATCTATTTTTGAGACATAAAGATGATGTGTTTGTCACTTTCAACTAGTAGGAGTCTTTGATAAAGAAGCAGACTGGGAGGCTGATTAAGAGGCTTGGAACTGATAATGACCTTGAGTTTGTGGAGGAGAATTTAATGAGTTCTACAAGAAGGAGGGAATTGTTAGACATTACATGGTCCCTTACACACCGCAATAGAATGGGGTGGCAGAATGTATGAACAGAGCCCTGGAGAAAGCTTGTTGTATGTTGTTCAATATAGGTTTAGACAGGGAATACCAGGCAGAAGTGGTGAATACGGCTTGTTACTTAGTGAATCAGTTGCCATCTACTGCAATCGGTTGCAAAACTCTAGAGGAGATTTAGTCTGGTAAGCCTGTGGATTATATTAATTTTAGAATATTTGATTGCACTGCATATGCGCATGTCAGTCAAGGGAAACTTGAACCTCGAGTGAAGAAATACATATTCCTAGGTTATGCATTGGATGTTAAGGGTTTTAGGTTATGGTGTCCTAACCCGAAATCTTCTAATATTATTATCAGTCGTGATGTTACCTTTGATGAATCTGCTATTCCACCAAAAATGGTCATTAATTTCAGATGATAAGGCGCACACTATAGAACAAAAGATGAAGTTAGAAATTTGTGATTCAGCTCTTCAACATGATAAGACTTCACGAGTTCAACAGCTAGATCTCGTTCAAGTAGATAAAACACCTTAGCAGTTGTAGGAAGATCATGAATACACTATTTCCAGAGATCAGTCTAGATGAGATATTCCACCACTGCAAAGATACGAAGATACAGTAGCTTATATATTACCGGTTGACAATTTTATGCCCTTCAGCTATTCAGGAGGTACTTCAGGTGATGACTTCGCTAAGAGTTACGGTTATCGTACGGACAATTCAGTCGATTTGTTGAGGAGGCCTCTTTCAATTAGCAAAGCTTAGACTTGATCGATATGTGTCGCACTTAAATGCTCTGCGGGGCTATTGAAGAAGTGCAGTAATTTAGCTTTCTGGAGTGAGAATTTTTTGACGCATTTGAGTCAAGATGGAAATTTGTTGTGTTGTGACTCAAATACTCAATCTGAAATTTTTTGAGCCTGCAGTTAGTAGGAGTCCGTTCTCTTGTAAAAGTGTGGAAAATTATATGAATTCAAATTCTTGTTTTAACATGGATAAGCAGTTCATATTTTGGACTTGGACTCTTATTGGGTTTTAGAACATGTAGACTTCTATTCCTACTAGAACTTCTATTCCGTAGATAGCAAGGAGTTTGAGTCTTCAAGGCTATATATGTATAGTTTTTCAAGCCAATTATAATAATCAATCTACAGAGCATCAATCAAGAAGAAAGAGTTCTCTTGTGAAGCCTATTTGATATTTTTCTCTTTTGTTTCTTTATTTGAGAGAGTTGTATTGGGCTTGCATTTTTAAGGTGTTGTTAGGGATAAAATGATTGAAAGATCTCCACATTGTATTTATCACAAATTAGTAAAGCTATTATTCTCATTCACCCGTGGAAGTAGGCTATAAGATGAACTACGTATATCTATGTGTTCTTGTGTCCTCGATATATTTTGTGCTTTCGTGTGACTGATATTAGTTTTTCCTGGGGATTTTGTCATAACAATGACTCTGTGTATGCTTCTTGTCCTATTTCAAGATATTCCACAATTGGCCATCACACCTTTCTTCGTACTAATCCAAGTTGGTGGAAATCAAACAAGTAATAAACTCTATCTCACTCAGATATATGCAAGTTTATTTATACTTTCTACTCTCTGGTCGAGGGGGAGTGTTGAAGAAATCCATCCATATTGTTGTAATCGGTTCCTATTTAGGGGCATTTGTTTGCAATTAATTCTATCTTATTACACTCAAAGCTATATTTATCCCCTTGACAGTTAATAACATCCTCCCACTCTCTTCTACGTTTTAATCTATAGGATATAAGAGCAACCCAAGTTCGAACCTCACTTGCCACAAATTTGTAAAGCGGTTTTAAAAAGGAGATAGCGCTCTACGAGTCTAGATTTCGCCCCATTAAAGGGCCCCGACCTACATGGGCATGCTATAAAAAAAACTATAATCACCTACCCTTACCCAAACTTCAGGGTTTTGGTGTTGTGGCTGGGTGCTTCGATAGCTATTGCACGACGGCCACCGATACAGAATTTTATACTCCTAACTTACAGTTTTATTAATATATCATTCAGTGAAAATCTTGATATTCATTATTTTTGCAACCACTGTATACTCTTTGTGATCCTTTGATGGTTTCAATTTCACTGGCTAAATAAAGATTTCTTACCTCAAGGATATCACCTATATTGACGATGAAAGCACCAGGGATCGGTTTGATCGGGAGCCACCCTCCATTTCTCTTGATTTGGAGACCCTCCACTTGGTTGACTTGAAGGAGCAATGTCAAACCTGTTGAGTCAGAGTGAGGTGATATGCCTAGCACTTTGTTGGCGAGAGGACATGGTGGGTAGTAGTTCATATTCACAGACTGGGCTCCGTTATCGAACAACTCGGTAAACTCTTCTGCACGGAGACCTAAATTCTTGGCCATTGATCCTAGCAAGAAATCCACAACCTTCTTCAACTCAGCCGAGTACTTATCCAATGTGTCCCTGCAGGTAGAGTCCATGAATATCTCCGAAGATATATAAGACAGTTGGCAAGACGAGCAAATATGCGTGTAACTGCGCCTAATAAGATTAATCACTATACGATGTAAATGCAGTTCATTTGCTGCACAGTTTTACCGAAATGATGCAGGATTCTTTGGCCAAAATCTCATGCTCCTGAAACCGAGTGGTCGTGTTCTGAGGAAAAACATATCTCCCCAGTCCAATTTCTGCTCCTCTGAGACAACAAATGCATGACCGTAGCCTTCCATGCTATCAGGCAACTGCGCATATGCTTTCTTTTCCTCGAAGGGCAACTGGAAAAATTCTTCAATGTCAGCCTTCAATGATTTGATCACATCATCGGGCAATCCATGATTTATAAGCTGAAAATGTCAACGTGATGAATTAAGAATCGTAACCAGTCATATTTTGAAATGTTGGGCGCAGAGTCACGCCCACCGCCGCGGAAGCGATATCACC
>BQKN01005451.1:0-13960 GCA_022839385.1 Asparagus kiusianus | reverse complement strand
TATATATATACAAAGAAACCAATAAAATGTGTGTGTATATTATATTGAGCTTAAGGTACTTAACACACATAATATAAAATCTAAAACTATATTACCCACGCAATCTTGATCTTCAATTAAGCTCAACTTGGTACACATGCAGATGAAGCTTGAACTTGATTTTTAACTTTGAATTGCAAGGCTTCAACCCGACATTCCGCCAACCTCCTTTGGATATGATCGTTGAAGCGCAATCCATCCAACCTCCAACTCGTTGTTTGCCTAGAATAAATAAAAAAACACAAATACTAGACAAACAACATTAGTGGTAAATTATTTGTTAAACATCATCAAAACAAGAAGGCCAACACATGTCATCTATCGTTTCGGAGTCCCGAGACGGATAGTTCACGATAACGGGATACAATTCGTTACTTTTGGGTTTCAAAGATTTTGTGATAAATTTAGAATCCAAAGCGTTGCCTCTACAGCATATTATCCACCAGCAAATGGCCTTGCAGAAGCTTTTAACAAAACAATCGTGAAGCTTATCAAAAAGTTTGTTTCCAAGAACCGACGCGATTTGGACGAAAGACTCGGTGAATGTCTGTGGGCTTATCGCACAACAGTGATGACCCCTACAAGAGCTACGCCATTCTCTTTAGTATACGATTGCGAAGCTGTACTACCACTTGAGATTCAAATCCCTTCCCTGAGAGTCGCGGTTACAACTGAACTAACAGAAGAAGAGAAGCATCAACGACATCTACAAGAACTTGAAGCTTTAGACGACAAACGACTTCAAGCTCAGTAACAGATCGAGTTGTATCAAGCCCGGATTTTGAAAGCCTACAACAAAAAGGTTAAATAATGGATTTTCAAGAAAGGTGATTTAGTTTTGGCCAACAGACGATCCATGGTGATGACACACAAAACCAAAGGGAAGTTCAATCCTAAATGGGAAGGGCCCTTCGTAATAGAATCAGTGTATTTGAATGGAGCTTATCGCCTTATCAATCAAAAAGGAGACAGGCTCATGATACCAATTAACGGGAAATTTATTAAAAGATATTTTTCATAAATCATACAACCCCCTAAACCCCAGCCAAATCAGGCTGGGGGTTACCAATTCATAGTGTATTTCGGGAATAAATTTTAAATTTTTTGTCTTGTATGTCGTCATGTTAACATTACACCTCTGACGATTGAAATTTTCTGGAATTATTCTAAGTGGTAATAAAGGGAATTTCGTTTTCATGCTAAGTTAACACTACACTTACAGCATTTGCATTACTTTTCATCGTCCCGAACTAGATTTCAACAAAAGAGATGATGAAAGGCAAAATGATATCATTTTCATTCAATATTATTAATTTGAATACAAAAGTGTAAACAATCCAAATAAAAACGATACAAATTTATTCCTCAGCTAAAAATAATTCAAATCCTAAACGTCGGGGCCCATCAACCTAAAGGACTTGAGCTTAGATTTCAAAACCGATATGTTCTCCTCACGAACCTTTTTGACTTCTTCTATTATCTTGCTCTTGAGCTCCTCTTCATTAGGTGTTGCTTCTGCAATCTCTCGCTGAATCTTATCAGCAGCAACAATTTCATCGCAATAACCTTTGAAAAGTCCGTCGCAGTGAGCAGCTAGCCCTTTTATAACTTCCATATCGTCAGCTAATTGGGCATTTATCTGAGATAGCTCAACACCCACACGGGTAAGTTCTGCTGCAGTATCCCGGATACCCATAGCAAGACTACCCATGTCCACTTGTATTTGGAGATGCTCCCCACCCTGGCTGGCAATACGAGACTCTTTCTCAGACAGACTCTGCTGAAGTGCCTCTTGATGTTGTGCTCTCAATGCTTTAGCCTGAGAAAGAGCCCGATCCACTTCTGGTCATATATCGTCGTGTTGCAGCATTGAAAGGAACTCCAATTAATATTCCAGAATAACAATACTTTCACGACAGTTATCGATCCACAATGCATTCCCCTGGTACCTGATCTTAGCTAGGCACTCCAGCAGATGGGGTTCAAAAACCTTGAAGCTCACTTCCCTGAGACTAACGACATCAATGGTCATTCACATCTAATGTTCTAATTGCTCGATAAGCTTTCTCAAAGTTTCTGAGCTTGGGGGTGGAGCAATCGGATAAATAAAACAATTCGCATAATCAGTGCGAATGGGACGATGGATGACCTTAGATGGACCGGAAGAAGCGGCTTGGAGCATAGCATCCTCTTTGTTCTCAGGAGGTGCAACAGGTACAGACTTTATAGCATCCCCCATCAACTTGGCCCTCGTTGAGTTCTTAGCTGCGACAGGCTTCCGCTTGCGAATTCTCTTCTCATATTCACCTTCCTCCTCAGCAGCAAGGGCCCTCTTCCCTGATGATCTTAAGGATCGAGGCTCAGGAAGGGGTGCTCCCTCAAGAACTTCTTTAGTAGCCTCTTCTTCAGAAGGCTCAGCAGTGGGTAACTCCTCCGGGATCTCCTCGATTCCAACCGTCTCTCGTTCGCAGGACAGATAATCCTCTATCTCTGGTAATTGAGTCCTGACAAAACCACTTCTCGATTTATAAAGTTCCCGAATCTCATTTATACATGAAGAATATATATCATATTCTGGGATTTGAGAAGCTTTGTCAAACGAATCGTGGAAGTCCGCTACGGTGGAACAACTAGGCGGCAAACAACAGTCATCCACGTGGCTGACTCAAGCCTCTGCACAAAAGGCAGAGAAGTACTGTTGTCATACATAATCCCTATCATCAAAGAAGGACAATGCAGCACAAACCAAGCCACTAAATAAGTATAGGGCATTGGTGCGTGGGGCTGAGGAGTCTTCCAAACTTTTCTCCCAGCTACACTAATCTCCTTAATATTGAGGAATTCAGAAATCAGATCACGTAGGCCTCTCTGCAGAAAACCTGTCATTGCGTAGAGAAGATTTAAAGGTCTTCCGTGAGCCAGGAGAACGACTGGGTAGACTACCTCAGCCAAGATCGATTCAGCCGGTTTCGTTGGCACGACGCACCGCTTCAACCATAGCATCAGGAAGCCAGCAAGGAGGGCCGTGTCAGAAATGGGAATTGCAGCTTGATGAAAACTTTCAAATTCACTATCAGCTTCAAATACATCTTCTAAATACTTGTTCTTATAAGTAGCATTAGGAGCCTTTATGCGGGCTTTAATGCTTTTAGAAGAGCTTACAGTAAGACAGGCCACCATCAAATCTTTCTGACTCAAATTCTAAAATAGATAATCTGCCCAGGCAGTATGCATGAGACCACCTCCACACATCCCAGCAACCTGAGCGTAGATGTGGAAATGACACATCAACTCCCAGAAAGTGACGTATATTTCTGGATGAGCAGTCTTCAAAATGGAAAGTTCCTCAGTTGTTAGAACAAATTCTTCATAGGGCATTTGCCCAAAGGATAGTCCTGATACTGCATGCATCTCGTAGAGAGAAAATCCCAACTCCCCTACTGGTGTGAAAAAGGTGCAGCTATCCGGATTGTATCGCTCCAGCATAGCAAAGAAAAAGGGATAGTTCTGGGTGATCCCACGCCTTGTAGCCTGTACCGGTATTGTAAGGCCAGAATGAGCAAGGGGCTCCTTGAGTTCCTCAAGAATGAAATCCACCATACGGGTCCACCAGCCATCTTCTCCAGAGAACAACTAGCCAGGAGAACGAAAGGCTTGCGCAGGAAATTCGTCTCAAGCAGCAATAAATTGACGCATGAAGATGTTTGCCGGAAGAGGCACTTCCTGAGCAAGGTCTTTTTTCTCAAATCTGCCAGGTCTCAGACCTTTGAGTTACCCGCCAATTTGTACACGAGACTGGCGACTAGATCCAAATGATATGTTCTCTTTCTCCTTGACAAGATCAAAGGACAAACCTCTACGACCACCGACACTCAGAAAGTATGAAAGCGGGTACATTCTCTTCATGCTTGGGAGGAAGAAGAAACGATCATCGACTCTTCGCAGCATTCGGGAATCTTCTACATACCCAACTTGGTCATCAGCCAATATATGATCTCCGAACAAAAACACCGGTTTGACAAATTGATCCTGACTCGCGGGTGTTTCTAGATCCAGATCGGTGATCAGAGCCCTAAGAGTGAAACACCCGGCAAACCTAATTAAATATGCCCGCTCCAAGCCAGGGAAAGTGCATAGAGGAATCTCTCTATGAAGACCAAAAGTTCTCACCACTTCTGGATCGTTAGTATAGCTGAAATGCTACTCTGGCAGAAGTGACACATTGGGAAAAAGCACTACAAAACAAGAAGTAGAAGTTAGTAACTAAAGGGAGTTGCCAATGAAAGGAACGAGATTGAATGCAGACTTCAAAATCTGCGTTTCTAATCTTGAACGCAGACTTCAAAATCCGCGTTTCTAATCTTGAACGCAGACTTCCAAATCCGCGTTTCTAATCTTGAACGCAGACTTCCAAATATGCGTTTCTAATCTTGAACGCAGACTTCAAAATCTGCGTTTCTAATCTTGAACGCAGACTTCAAAATCTGCATTTCTAATCTTAAAATGCAGACTTCAAAAGTTGCATTTTTAATCTTAAAACGCAGACTTCAAGATCTACATTTTGGACGCAGAATCCAAGACCCACAAAATGAGTCATCTTCCTCGTTGACAAGAACCCATCTAGGGTTTTCAGAAAACTTATCAAAACAAGTTACTATGGTCACCACTTACCACAGCAATGAGGCCTATACGATAGCGGTGGCAATGTCGAGGCACTCGTTAGAGTAGCAACATCACCGTCGTTCTCGGTCGGCGATGTCTCTGAAGCCATCTTGATGATCTTCTTGGAACTCGAGCTCATCCTCCTAGGCACCATGGATGCAGTTGATCGGAGAAGATGGAGTTCACCGGAAAATCGGTTGAAATTCAAACGAGAATTCTCGTTCTTGGAATCAAGCTAAAAGTCGAAAGAGTCAAATGACTCTTGATGTGACCACACAAGTCTATTTATAACAGCCGCCAAACTGTTAAATCAGTGTGGGATTCTAGAAAAGAATCCCAACCATCTCTGAAACGCGATCTTCCGTGTTAATAGATAAAGTCGGTTGGATTTTAACGCAGAGTTCACCTCTGCGTTCAATTCCCAAATGCGAGGCCTAAACTTGCGTTACGAGAGTTCTTAACTCTGCATTTCGAACCTCAAACGCAAAGGTTACCTTTGCGTTGCAATTATCCTAAACAAAGGATACACCTTTGTATTTTCAAACGTGACACTTATTCTCTAAGTTCATGAATTCTTTTAACAGAGTATTGTTAAACCTCTGTATCTCCTCAGCAGAGTTTAGATCCTTGTCAGGTTAATATTACACCCCAGACAATCATCATCCCCACAGAGTTTGAATTTAGCTGACATCAATACCAATACGGCTATAATTCCTCGGTCAAAATCCACTTATCGATTCTCATCAATGTAACGATAAGTCTCTCAAAATCACTCAAATCGTGACCAATTTACTAACTCTCTCCAACAGAGTAGTAAATAACCAATTTATCAGCTCTCTTCAAACAGAGCGATAACATTTCAAACCTTACTTAAAGCACGAATACCAAAATTTATCGCCTTTTGTGATAAACACACTTAGCAATTCTCCGCAGCGAGACGCTAATTCTCAAAATCTTGTATCACAAGTCATCACTCTGATGATAAAACACTTGGTAATTCTCCCCAGCGAGATGCTAAGTCCCCCGAGATCTTGTTTAATATCTTTCCCGTCACGTTAATATTACACCTTTGACAAAATCAACTCATCGACTCGCCTCAATAGAGCGATAAGTCCTCAAAATTACCCCGGTCGTAATATTTTCTCTGTCATGTTAATATCACACCTCTGACAAAATCTACTTATCGACTCTTCCCAATAGAGCAATAAGTCCTCAAAATTGCTTCGATCGTAATATTTTCTCTGTCACGTTAATATCACACCTCTGACAAAATCCACTTATCGACTCTTCCCAATAGAACGATAAGTCCCCAAAATTGCCCCGATCGCAATATCTTCCCTGTTACGTTAATATTATACCCCTAACAGTGTAATTCCCCATGGGAACATCTTTAATTCTCCGCATAGGAATAATAAGAGTTCCCATGAAACCCCCAACAAATCAAAATTTTCTAAAATTATTCTAAATGATAATAAAAGAAAAAAATATTTTCTAAAGTTGGCTTTCTTCATATAATTTCGTGGTGGTAAGTCATAACATAACACATGCGACAAATGGAGAAAAGTCAAAATCACTCTTTTCTTATTTTATTCAGAAATATCAAAAAGTGATACAAAAAACCTTGTTCTTATCGAACAAAAAGGACAAGATATCATTAAGCGTCCGGGCTAGTAAAATGTAAAGACGCGAGCCGGGACTTAACAACAGATAGTTTCTCCTCATGAATGTCCTGTACCATTACCTCAGCTCTCTTCTTAAGATTGCTCTCATCTGGCGTCATCGCAATAGCTTCCTTTTGGATAAGTTCATGATCCTAGACCGATGAACGATAGCTGGCGTAGGTCTTCACACTTTCTAGTGTGAGCCTTTTTAAGATCTCTTCTTCTTGTGCAAGCTCAGCCTTGTGTCGAGCCAACTCCACCTCGAGTCGATCGATTTCTACACGAGACGCTTGTATGGCATCATTAGAAGCAACTACAGCATGTTGCTTTTGAATGCATTGCCCCTGTAAGGATGCAATCTCAAGTTCCCTTTCAGTGATACTCTCTTGAAGTGCTTCATGTTGACGAGTCGCTTCAGCCCTGAGATCCTCAAAGCTTAATGTGATTTGGGCAGCAAGATCAGCACTGCGCAACTCCTCTAAAGCCCTCAGATCCTTCTCCAATTGAGAGACATTCTCTGAGTAGTGCTGAAACCAGCGAGCGTCATCCACATATCGAATGCCGTTCAAAAAGTACATGAGTATTAGCTTAAAAGAATCAAATGAAGCTCGTCCAGCACCGACCTCCTCAATCGCCATCTTCACCGTATCTCCAAAGGTCGTATAATAATTCTAAGCATGGAAGGAATGACCACTGGACTCAGAGATAACGCAGGAGATGTAATCGGGGAACCTAAAATAGTAGACCCTGGTGTAAGAACTGTTGGTGACGATCGCGAAGAAGCAGGAGAAGCCATAGAAACATCCAAGTGCGAGGGACTTGAAGGAAGAATCATAAGCACCCCTGCCTGGGCTGAACTTGGAGCATTCTCCGTCCCCGCAGATTTGAGAGGAATTGCTAGCGGAGGGGACTCTTCTTGTAAAGAAGTGGTCGTTACTGGTGTTGGCTCGGGAAGAGAGGCAGCTGTCGTTGGCTGGTTAGGAGGCGATGACGTATCGGCAGCCTCATGGGTTAGGGAACCTACACACGAGAGCAATTAGTATAAAAGAAAGAAAATTCCAGAAAAACCAGAGTGGGTAATCTTTACCAATAGGGGAAGAGGAAATATAAGCCGACGCCTTGTCAGAAGAGATTGGTGGTGGAGTGGTCCAGTCAACGAGATCATCACTACCATCACTTCCTTCCCTATCAACATTGTCACTATGAGAAGAGGTCCCATAATCTAACGGTTCCTCATCATCTGCAGCCGAGATCCCAGGAGAACTTGCAGTCGCATCCGCTTTAGTCATAATGCCAGTTGTTAGGCTATGGATAGTAACCCCCGTATGCGGCAATAATATAGAAGTGGCGGGAGACTGACTCTCATTAAATTTCTCTAACTCATCCGCCACAGGTTCGTCCGTAGGGGGCCTAACCTCTTCAGATTGAGACGTTGTAGGCAACGTTTCTGCAGTCGGAGGAGTAGCATCTGGGATTTGATCTGGGAATGATGAAATATCAGGATCCAGTGTAGGGGAAGATTCTGCATCTCCAATCAACGACTCATCCCCACCCTCTTCTTGGTCATCAGGATGATAAGAAGAAAACTCACTAGGGAACGCGGGACCTCCGGAGCGAAACCCGGTGCGAAGAGGACGATTGGCAGTAACAGATCCTTGTCTTTCATCTCTCCCAGTGGACTTAAAAGCATCTGCCATTAATTTCTGAGAGGGAGGGTCTACTAGTAATTTCCTGCGAGTACGCTTTTCGTGTTGAATTGCTTCTTCCTCAGTAAGAGCTCTTTTTCCGGCTGCCCTCGTTCTTGGAGTTTCAGCAGCCTTAGGGCTCACTATTAGAGCATCCTCTAGTCCTCTATCTTCTTCTTCTTCTTCAGCTTCATCTTCGTAAGTTAGGAACTCATTGATCCCTTTCAGACGAGATACTCGAGCTCCTTTCCTGGATGAATACATTCTTCTAATCTCTCGAAGGTCAGACAAATTTAGCTTGTAATCAGGTATCTTAGAAGCCGTATGATACTAATTGTAGAAAGCCATGGAGAGAAGTGAATTGGGCGTCTTGTGAGGTAAGCTAAAGGTGGCTCCTGTACAGCCTGCAGTGGAGTAGTACCAGGCCCGAGCCCCTTCGTATATATTACCAACAATTGCAAGATGGCCCCGCAGATTTTCAATGTACAATTAATCGTACCCAAACTGTCGAGCGAATCGGTACGGTTGATACGGCTCAATTATATATTTATCACCTTGCCTAAGGAGAAGATAACCCGGTCTAATATTCACCAGCTAGTGGAAAACACCCCCATCTAAACGGGTAAAACCATTTGGGCCAGCGGTATCTTGAAATACCTGCCCGTAGCTACCACCATCAAAGTCTGGGAAGCAGCGGAATATATGATAATTGAGGTCTCTCGACAAGATTTGACAAACCCTCACCATATATGTGCCTTCCCAAGTAGACTCTTCCAGTCTCTGCACAAAGGGGATGAAGCCTTTATCCGAAGCAGATGGGGCACTCATTAAATGAGGATAATGAGATACGTACCAAGCCATCAAGCAAGTATACGGCAAAGGTACTCGAGGATTTGGAGTCACAAAACTTTTCTTTCCTTCAGAGTCTGTCTCCTTCACCTGAATGAATTCGAGACACAACTCCCTCAAACCATGCTGCAAACAACACGTCATAGCTGAAAGTAAATTCACAGGACTCCCGTGAGCTATGAGGATAGCTAGGTAGGCTACTTCTATCACCACAGCATCTATCGGCCTGGTAGGGACTACACACCGCTTGAGCCACAGCATGAGAAAGCCCGACAGCAAGGCTATGTCAGAGATAGGTATAGCAACCTGATGGTGGAAGCTTTCAAATTCAGTCTGTGCAGGGAAATCATCTTCTAATCCCTCATTGACATAATGGGCTGTGGCATCATTAATCAAAGCTTGAATAATCTCAGGGGTGCTTACACCCCGGCGAGACACAACAGCAGTCTTATGAGACAAGTTCTGGAAGAGGTATTCAGCCCAAGATAGCTATTTTATACCACGTCCTCATGTCCCCGTCAATTGGGTGCAGATCTGAAAATGACACATTAGTTCCCACAAGGTGTCATAGACTTTAGGATTCATCTCCTTCAAAATTCTGAGCTCATTAGACCCAAGGATGAATTCTTCATAGGGCAGATCTCCAAAGAAAGGCCCGAAATATCATACATTTCGTGGAGAGCAAACCCTAACTCTCCTTCCGGAGGGTTAAATGTACATGTCTTCGGGTTATATCTCTCCAAGATAGCGAAGAAATTATAATGGTTATAGTCGATACTACATTTGGTAGCCATTATAGGGCAACCGAGCCCATATCGAGCTATGACCCTTCTAGCTCTGTCATTACAAATTCTGTCATTCGGGCCAACCATCTTGTTTTGGTAGAATGCACCCATCCAGGAGTTCTGAATACTGAAGAGGGGAACTCCCCTTTTACAGCCAAAAACCTCTGCATGAAAGTATTAGCTATGCTAGCTGTTTCTCCTAAGGGATATCCCCTTGAAAATAAGCAGGGCTCCAAGGCTGATACCTGTCGGTTATAACCAACGGTGTGTACGCCTGTATAAGTTAAAGCCCCAACAGCTACTCCATCCTGCTCTCTAACGAGATCCCAATTCATATATCGGGGGACAGAGGCACACTGATAGTAAGAAATGGGAAACATCCTGTGCATATCAGGAAGAAAGAAGCGACGATCTCCGATTTGCCTTAACCACTTGTAATGGCCACCATCTATATCCTCATATTTGACGGTGACATGATCCCCAAATAGAAATGTTGGCTTGAGGAGCTTCTTACGGGAGTCAGTTTCAAATTTGGCATCTGTCACCAAAATCCTGAGTACAGCCGGGCTTGGATGGGAAATCAGGGTAACATGATCCTTGTCGGTATCCTGAAAAATTAGGAGTTGCTGACACAGATTGAACTGCATGTTCAAATCCACACCACCCTTATGCCCAAAGTGATGACGAAGTATGAGAGGTTCCCGGGTATAAGGCACTGCAAAAGAGAAAAACGCTCAGTCAATCAGTATAAAAATAAGACAAAGGCAACCATACTCAAATCCCTGGAGGAATAAGATCGTTTAAACGCACGGGTCAAACTTTGCGTTAAACATTCAAATGCACGGTTCAGACCCTGCGTTAAATCTTATCAACGCAGAGGTCAAACCTTACGTTAAACATTCAAACGCATGGTTCAGACCTTGATTTAAAATCTTATCAACACAGAGGTCAAACCTTGCGTTAAACATTCAAACGCATGGTTCAGACCCTGCGTTAAATCTTATCAACGCAGAGGTCAAAACCTTGCGTTAAACATTCAAACGCACGGTTCAAACCTTGCGTTAAATCTTATCAACGCATAGGTCAAACCTTGTGTTAAACATTCAAACGCATAGTTCAGATCCTGCGTTAAGTCTTATCAACGCAGAGGTCGAACCTTACGTTAAGCATTTGAATGCATAGTTCAGATTCTGCGTTACAAAATTCGAGCGCAGGAGTCGGACCCCCAACATTTCGAATTCAAAACGCAGAGTCCTAACTCTTCGTTATAACATCAAAACGAGTTTCCTCGTTGCTCAGATCTTGCCAAAGCAAGTTTTATGGCCGTGGATGTCGATGCTTACCACCGACGAGAGGAGCTTGCACCGGCGGCACACCAGACTGGGTTGCATCACCGCCGACGGTCGAGGTTGGCCGAGAGCTCTGAGCAGCGGCAGAGGCGGACTTGGAATGGGAGACGGTCTTCTTCCTAGGACCCATTAAAGCGGATGGTCGGAGAAGATGAACAGGGTTTACCGGAGTTCAAAACGAAAAGCTTTCGTTGAAGTCTGGCGAAAAATAACAGATAAAAAGTCGGATCACCTTTGATTTGACCCCAGCGGTCTATTTATAGACAGCTGTGAGCTGTCGAATCGGGGCGAGATTCTAGGCCCAGAATCCCGTCGAACGCGGCCTGTGCGCCTGCATTGCTTGAACTTCTGAACGCAGAGTTCAACTCTGCATTTCAATCCTCAAGCATGGGAATCCATCTGTGCGTTTTAATACTGCCAAATGAATTCCTCGACATTTAAAACTAAGACCTAGCTCTAAATAAAAGAGAGGAAAGCTTGTCTTAGCTATCAAGGTGACCAAAGCCGAGAAGGAACAGATGACTCCGCTAGGGAGTCTATTGGATGAGTACAGACAGATTACAATCAGCGACACTAAAACCGTCAAACTCGATCCGGAGCGCAACTCATTCTTCTAAGTGGCTTAACATTCCCACTAAGATTAATGAAACCAGGAATCGCGTGCAACTCATTATTCTAAGTGGCTTAACATTTCCACAAAGATTAATGAAACCAGGAATCGCACGCAACTCATTCTTCTAAGTGGCTTAACATTCCCACAAAGATTAATGAAATCAGGAATCGCGCGCACCTCATTCTTCTAGATGGCTTAACATCCCAACAAAGATTGATGAAGACACGATTCGGCGCGCACCTCATCTTTCTAAGTGGCTAGACATTCCCACTAAGATCAATGAAAACCGGAATCGCGCGCAACTCATTCTTCTAAGTGGCTTAACATTCCCACAAAGATTGATGAAACCAGGAATCACGCGCACCTCATTCTTCTAGATGGCTTAACATCCCAACAAAGATTGATGAAGACACGATTCGGCGTGCACCTCATCTTTCTAAGTGGCTAGACATTCCCACTAAGATCAATGAAAACCCTATTCGGTGCACATCTCATTCTCCTAGATGGTTTAACATCCCAACCAAGATTGATGAAGACACGATTCGGTGCGCACAACTCATTCTTCTAAATGGCTTAACATGCCCACCAAGATTAAAGAAGCTGAAAAGCTGCATTTTGAGTGTTCATCAATGTCTATAAGAATTTTCTAGAGAAAAGAATACACCTCATCGCAGATTGAGAGGAGTACCTGAAGGATCCAAACAAAATCCGATGAATACACCTCGTCGTAGATTGAGTGGAGTATCTAAAGGATCCAAACAAAATCTGATGAATACACCTCATCGCATATCAAGTGGAGTACCTTAAAGACCCAGATAAGATCGTCGTCATCATCGCTCTTGTTTGGGTCATCAGCAATGATTTGGGCTTTAGCTTGTTTGACTAAGTTCATTGTCATCAAGACTCAAAAGCTACCTGGTTTGGTTCGAGGAAACAGAATTTCAAGATTCCAACAACCAGGTTCGCAATGTCTTCAAATCAGACGGAGTGAACAACCGACCAACTAAATTTTGGGATCCAAAGTATTCCAAAAATTCGTCCCAGTCAACTGCGAACTTTTGAAAACTTTGGAGGGGGTTCTGTAGGCTGTCTAAAAATCACAATAGATAGCTAATCACTATCAAATATCCATCAATAATCTTGACTGAGAAGGTTATGTTCAGATGACTTTCGTGTCAACAAATGAAAGCTGCAAATAGAGGACTTTTCACATAGATCAAGAGGAGTTACAATTCAACGACCCTTCTGACGACTGATGAAAACTCTATTCAGTAGCCTCCGCAATCAACTGTGAGAGTTACAATCTGACGACTTTCATACCTCATAACAGCCAAAGCAAAGATCAACGAACAATAGTCTTCGCAATGCTGTAACCGAAGAGGTTACAAGTCAACAACCTCTTCCAAAAATGCAGAGTCCACCTCTGCGCTTCTCAAACTCAAAACGCATGCGACTTGTGCGTTCTTCAGCAGAAATCGAACTATGCGTCTCAAATCAAAGACGCGGAGTTAAGGCTCAGCGTGCAAACGACCCGTGTGTCTCTAATTTTCAGAACGCGGGCGGCTGTGCGTTTCCAAGCTCTTGCAGATATTTAACTCTGCGTCTTAAGTCTAAGGCGTAGAGTTAAGGCCCAGAACGCCAATTTAAGCATTTGACTTGTTTAAACACAAGCCGAACGGCCTCAAAACCGTTTATCCCACATTTTGAGGGATTTTCGCCAACTTAGGAGCGGATTTAGGGGTCAGTTACACCCCTTATCCCCTATAAATAACCGCATTACTCAACGGAGTAAGAGGTTGAAGATTTAGAGATCGAAACCGCATATGGTTGGATTCTTGGATGGAGAAGGTGAATTTTCTGAAGATCAAGGAACTGCTCGGCAGTTAGTAAAGCAAATCTTGGAGAATTCTTCACCAATAGCGGATCTACTTGGCTATGAACCGAATTTTCGGTTCTAACAACTCTGTTACAGAGTTTCAACTCTCTCTGAGTTCTTAAACTCATTAAGAGTTCTTAATAAAACTTGCAACGCAAGTTAATTACACCAATCAATTATTCGATTTTCAACAGCTCTTTTTAGAGTTTCCAACTCATTCTGAGTTCTTAAACTCGTTAAGAGTTCTCAAACAAACTTGTCACACAAGTTAATTGTTCTCGTGAGATAGAACGGTCGGATCGTCAACGGAGAGCGAATTCGACACGAGCATTCGAAGGAAGCACTCCATCGCTACTAAGAAGAACCCAGTTTTAAACAAATGGGAGAATCAAATTCATTCTCCTCTCTTTTGTAATCAGGAAATCCAATTGTAATTGAGGT
>BQKN01005393.1:0-12231 GCA_022839385.1 Asparagus kiusianus | reverse complement strand
AAAAAAAAAAGAGGAACAAAAGGAGGAAAATAAAAGAAACTTACAGTCGTTATGAAACAATTATCAGATGAGGATTCATTGACAGGTTCAAATCTATCATAGGTATCAAAAAATAATTCATCAACGGCGCCAAGAAGATTGATCCCTGGCTTTAGTTCAGTCTCAGGATGATCGGTCTCAGCTTCAAGGAAAAATCAGTGTATGAAGCTCATATATTCAAGTTATGAAGCCCAATCTAACATGAAGCTAATGTAGAGCCCAGGGGCTTTACTGCACAATAGAAGTGCATGTGGTATATCCACAATTTGGTGATATTACAGGGGTATACTCACAATTAACCCTTGAAAACACTTGGCTCACTTGAAATTCCTTGATCGGTCCCAGGGGCTTTACTGATTCACTTACTATATGCACTTGGACAATGATCATTATATATAATTAAGTTAAATGGGAAAAGTAAATGCAGTTTAGGATCCAGGGGCAAGGGGGTCTATCTGCAACAATCAGGGAGTCTATTCACAATTTGACGATAGTACAGGGGGTCTATCAAAGTAGACCATTGAAGTAAGAATTATATCACCAGAAGATAGTAAAACTACCTTGTCTTGCAAGTATGAACGATCACACACAACTTTGCTGCATTTAGCAGTTTCTCCTTCAGATGTAACACCACAAGCTTTTCCCTCTTCATATAGGCTTAAGCATATGAAATGAATTTAAGCATTTGTGGATATCAAATATTCAAATAATCTCATAGAAACCAAGAAATTATGGATAAATTTTGACTATTAAATACCTTGCAATCGGGCTTGTTCAGCATGTATGTACCACCATAAACAGCACTGAGACGAGCAAATGCCTACATACCAGTTCAAACTCAAATTGGGTGATGGAAATAGTGAAAATTTAAAGGGTTAATTCTGGATAGGCCCTCTGTTCTATTTTGTAATTGTGGGTAGACCCCTTGTAGTTCTATTGTTGTGCAAGACCCCGTCTACTATCACCCAAGTGTGGATATGCCTCCTGAGAGAATTTGTTCGGCTCTTTTGCACTCGTGAGGTCTATTTGTCAAAAACCAGTTTTCTCTTTCCTCGAGCATAAAAGAGTCAAAGAAATCATTCAGGAGGTCTATCTGCAACAATAGAACAGGGGTCTACTCTCCATTGTGCGATAGAACAGGAGATCTATCTATAACCCAAAATTTAAAGTAGTTGGTGAGCAAGTTTACCAACCTGAGGGAGTTCTGCTAATCCATACAAAGGATAGATATATGGTGACCCGCCTTGGAGTCGTAGCAGGGATTCTGCATAAAGCTATCATCATTTAAAAAAATTAGTATGCAGATCTCAACTTGATGAGTTATTGAATACAGTCTAAGATTTCCATTAAAAAACTTTAATTATATTTTCCAACCATTTTTTGTCTCTAGTAAAATATAGTTGGACTTCAAGAAGTACTTACTCCTCTTATGATTTCTATGAATCTTGAATAAAATAATTATTGAGCAATGTAATTCTGCTTTCAGGGTGACTGGGAAGTAAGAGAATACTGCATATTTCATCATTATACAGGTATATGTTTCAATTAAGGGACCGTTTAGATAATGGAAGTATTGGAAGTAAGAAGTAGTTTATAGAAGTGACTTTCAAAACTAAGAAGTAGGAAGTAGTGAAAATAGCATTTTTTTTGTTTGTTTCATATATTTTTAGAAGTAATAGAAGTAGAACTTCTTCCTCTTCATTTATTGTTTTTGTTTGGATAACATTTAAAAATATTACTAGGAAGTAATTAACACATGTTCCCTCTTCATTTATTGTTTTTGTTTGGATAACATTTAAAAATATTACTAGGAAGTAATTAACACATGTTGCTTCCACAATTTTGAAGCCACACCACGCCAGTTTCATGCCACTATGATCCCTCGCCACTTGAGAGCAAGAAGAATCCTCCAACCACATAGCTTCAAAATAATTGTTTATCTTTCGCCTACGATGAGAATCCAGATGACCATAAATTCCTATGAATCTCCAATTTTCCTCCTTCATTGCTCCTTTGATGGTAACATCAACGTGGTATTTAGACAAAGAATTAATAGACAAACTATTCTTTTCATCCCAGAGAAAAGCTAACCGACGATCATCACAAATTATTATAAAATAATTGTTAAAATTAAGAGCAATTTTATCAATGAAAAGTTATTAGAAGTAACTAATAAAGAAAATATTAATAAAAAAATTATTTATTTCCTAATTAATATGCATTTCAACTACTTCCGAGCTACTTCTGAGTATTGAGGATTAGAAAAATATTTTGGAAAAGAATAACACATAGGCGCCACATAAGCATTTAAGGAAGTATTGGAAGTAAGTTTTTCAGATAACCAAACACACTTTTTTGCTTGGAAGTAGCAGAAGTAACATCTACTTCTTTTACTTCAGCTACTTCATAATTACTTCTGTGCAAACAAACAGACCCAAAGTCCACTTTAGTGCACAAACTAATGTTAATTCTACATTCATTGCTGTGTCAGAAGCATCCTAATTTAATCAAATGTAGAACTTTTGAAAGAAAGCGAAGTCTCAATCCTATGAACTTATGTTTTTCAATTAGTAAACCAGTGTATCAGCTTCGCATGTCAATGATGAGTTAAGAAATGGGCCATAAACTAGCGAATGCTTTACTTGAATATTAAGTACTTTGAATGCAAAAGGGAAGTTCATGTCGTCAGCGTTACCTTCATCGTCTTTACAGTATCAAGTGTAGGCTCATTTAGATAGGAGTCATCCCTATGAAGTGTCTTGTTAGATCTAATATTTAAGATCTAAATCTTAAAGCCATGATTAAATCAAAGAGATTAACAAGAATCAAAAGGTGCGAAAGCATATACCTGAATCCATTGAGGAAAACCTGATTAGGTTTTTGATGATCTTCTAACCTTAATGTTTCTCTCTTTAAGGATCTCTTTAGATGGGGATAAGTGAATGAAAGTGGCTAACCCTAGATTAGGGACCATAACCCCATATATATAGGTGTTGTATATTTGTAATTTGATCAATCATCAAATTACAATTACAACATGGTATCTCTCTTCTTGCGGAAACGCATTGGTTTGGATTCAGGCGTTCTGGTGGAGATTCTTTCAAATACTGAAACTCTCTCCGGGGCGGCTTTGGAACAACAACATTCTGACAACACCGCCTTAATAATTTTGGAACACAGACAATGGGAGTACGGTTCTTGGTGATTCCTTCTCCGAGCCATGTTCGTACCTCAGGCCCGATAGTACAACTCATCGGTCGGATGACCGGAGCAACCCATCACGTGTTGGCATGAGTCCTTAGGTGTAATGTCCTCGTCTGACGAGTACGTTCTCTTTTGGGAATTCAACGCTTTGTTAGCGTCTTCAGGAGTCGCATGTCTAAAGCTACGTTTTCGTGAACGTAGGCTTTCAACAGGCTCCTGGATTTCGACACGCAATCCAATGCGGTCAGAATGGGACTTTTCCCGTTATGCGTTCTCCTCCACTACTTAGGAGGACAATCACGACCTCCTACCTGAAAAACTGCTCGAGATCCGTTCAACGGGCTTGAGCGCTCTTTAACTGAAGCTTTGCCTCGATCATCGTGTGATGGGCCAAGGCAATCTTTGATGGTTATCTTAAAATGGGATAAATCCACACAGTCGTGGATCTCCACCGAAGGTGTGGAACTTGATGGAACAGCAATAGAGGCTGTCAGAAACTTAGACGAGACTGTAGGAAGTGAACCAGCAGCGAAACATACTAAACCAGTCCGAAATTTGCCCGAGCCACCATTGGTTTTCTAGCTTTTTCGATGCCTTCGGGCACCGTTTGGATTGTTTTTTTATGACGGTTTGGACTTTGGCCTCCAGACTCGGCGTGATCTTGGTGGCTTCTTGACCACTTCTTCTTGTTTCAATTTCTGCGCTTCTTGCATCAGAGCTCGCGCATGCGCAAGTAACACGCAGCTTTTCTGGATCCGTTCTTCAAGAGGTGAACGTGTCCTTTTGACGCGGATCCATTCATGGTTGAGTTGGAGGAGTTGGCTGCTCGCTGTTGCGGTGCTTGGTGCCTCCTGGACTTCAGGTCCGCTTCATAGCGGATTCCATCAACTGGTTCTAAGGTCTTGGTCAGCTGGCGCGCGAGGCGTTGTCGCCGTCTCTGACGTGCTCTCTTTGATAGGACGGGCACGTTATCAGTAGCCAACTCCTCCCCAAGGAGTTCAGATCTGCTGCGTCGGCCTCGTCGGATGCCGGCGGGGCGTCGGATGCCGGCGGGGCGTCGCGAGCCACGATTGCAGCAGTGGCGGGGAGATCTTCTTGGGTCTTCATATCCGAAGACCAGCGAACCTTCCTGGACTTGCGAGGAGAGGTGGATCTGGAGGGGGAGAACAAATACTCCTCATACTTCCGCTGGTCAAACTCATATTTGACCTCTTCTTCAACCGGGATGAGAATCCGAGGTTGCGACACATCAACCTTTGCAGAAAGGCTGTCGGCTCCCACTGTGGTCGCCAGCGTGTTTGATCGGAAAATTGATTTCTTTGATGAGTCCATTACAACTTTGAACGCTTATATTAAACTCAAAAAAAGATTTATCCTAGTCTTCTGCTAATGTTATATGTTAAAACTTTGTACCCTTTGGTTAGGTTTATCCTAGTCTTCTGCTAATGTTAATGTGTATCCAGTGGCAAAGGATTCAATTGGCAAAGGTTTAAATTGCCTCCGGTCAGAAGCAAACATGGCTGGTTGTTGGCCGGATGCCTCCATGCTGAAAATGTTCTGGAGGCAGCTCTAACTCTTAAACCAGATGGAGTTGATGTTAGCAGCGGCATCTGTGGTCCTGATGGGATCAATAAGGACCCTTTGAAGATATCCTCTTTCGTTAGCAAAGTCAATTCATTGAGCTACTGAGTCAGTACTCAGAATATTTGGTTGAAATAAATTTATTCTCCTTAAACTATGGATATGTATGTCATGATGGGCTTTTTAATATTGTTTTAGTTTATGTATTCTGAGCCTTAAATTAGCGCAAATAACCTTATTTCATTGCAATTTTTTTTTACGTCAATAAGCTTATTTCATAGCAAATTTGAATGACCAAGGTTATACGGACTTTAATTGTGCGTAATAATATGGTTGAAATAGCCCGTATTCTGCGTATCTCAAGAGTCTTTTGGTGTTTCCTCGAGTTTGAGCTTATACTTGATCCAGAGAAGAGTACTTGTCTTACTTTGCTAAAACACTTACTTCGGTTCTTATTTCCCCATAGAAACATTAACCTTAAGCTTTCTTCGTATTCAACTAGGAAATGTTGTTCGGTGGTCCACGGATAACGTATCCCCGGCACAGGTAAAGAATCCCACGCAAGCAGAGACTACTACGTAGGAGTTTCTGTACGTGTTACTGGGAAGCACAATTTTGTTTTCTTTGTAAAGAAGAGAGTTACACGTGTAAAACTTATTCTTTTGTTTCTTTTAAACGATTTAATGGAAGCTACAAAGAAAATTGTTTCCGAAGCGAACACGTTGGCGGCCGTAGTGGGAACCAGCAGTCCCATCATTGAGACTGTCGTGTTGTAGCCTAGCAACGTTCAAGTCGGTTCAATGGTCGATTGTCTAGAATACGAGTTCGACCAAGCCAAGTTCGATGAGTATTTCTTTTCGTCTTCATCAAGATCCTCTTCTCCCCGCAAGTACAGGAGGGTCTCGTCTACGAAGAAGGTTTTCCAGTCTTCCGCACCAATGGAGACTCAGGGTGATGACTCTCACCTAACAGTTGCCGAAACTCCCCCTCGCAATGTTATTCCGGCAATCTACAAGGCCGGAGATTTTGTTCGCAATGGCTCCTCCCCAGTTAAGGAGTCAAGTTCACCAACTCTGACAAAGAGGGGTCGTTAGAGACAACGCTAGCGAAAGTCCCGTTAGTTTGCAAGGGCCATTAAACAGATTGACGGAGTTCGCTACTACGCGGACTTAGAATCACGAAAGCGTCTAGCAACTGAGTCACTTCAACAGCAAGTCGCTAATACTTTGTGACGCCCCTGGGTTCACACAAGGCTGCAGTCCAAGGTGAAACCAAGAATGTCAAACCTGCCATGCACCACACCGTGCAACAACATGTTTCACCATCACAATTAACATCTATCTAGTAGAATCAAAAACAGGTGTAGGTACAAAAGCAAGTAAAAGATAGTACACGAAGAAACTGATGAAATCTTAATGATCAAATAGATATCTCATCATCTAACAAATGGGAATACATAAACAATGTCTGAATAAATGGACTGAAATACTCAACAAGTCTCAAATACAAATATCTGACAAAAGGAAATAAGGCACATAGCCTTTACAACTTCTATGAAATAGTCCTTAAATGTCTAACATCAACTACAGTGGAGCCCAAGGTAAATAATACATAGTTAGAATGTAAGGCTGAACACTAAAGTGATCCGCTATCAACCTGTGACACTCCGTGCTCCTGGCTCGTGACCTGAAAGGGGGAGGGACAACGAGCGTCAAAGCGCTAGCGAGTAACATCACAACCAACCCCAAGGGAACAGGGCTCGTTGTTTATGAAAATACAGTTAATATATAATAGATCTAAAATCATTGATCTAACTAATGAGGGTTTTAGTATTTAGAAATTTACAACACGAGCATAGGTACGTCGAGCGAAATAATCCAAACAAGGAAACCCTCATGTATATACCTTGTATCTCAAATTGTAAATCTCTAAACACCAAACCCGAGGTTCTAGAATAGAAAACAATAATAAAAGAAATACAGCTATTCTCAGAACATAAGTACAGTACCATATCATAGTTTACATGAATATCATGTTATTACTTACATGAATATCACGTCAAAATCTACACAAGTGTTATATCATAAACTTCCGTGGAAGTATCATACACAGGGTCAAGAAAATATATCCGATATAGGAACTATATATTGTGGTTTCCAAACTCTTGGAATAAGTGGCAAATGTCCAACACGAGGACTGAGATGAATCATAATCCAACACGAGGACTTCTATAAATCATAGTCCAACACGAGGACTGAAAAGTAGTGAATGTCCAACACGAGGACTGAATATAACCGCTGTCCAACGCATGGACCGGATGTGACCGCTGTCCAACTCATGGACCGGATATGACCGTTGTCCAACGCATGGACCGGATGTGACCGTTGTCCAACTCATGGACCGGATGTGACCGTTGTCCAACGCATGGACCGGATGTGACCGTTGTCCAACGCATGGACCGGATGTGAATGCATATCCAACACGAGGATTTAATAGCAACGCATGTCCCACTCGAGGACTGTGAAATTGTGCAACGGTCGCTGTGATATATATATAATAGTCTACTTATATCAATCCATACTCAAATCAGTGTGTAAGTCCCCACTTTATACCCTCAGGTCATCTATCATACATGGATACATAGTGGGACTAATAACTAGGTTAGATAAACCAGACAAACCCCTGAATAGGAGTAAAAATACCCAAAAACACCAAATCTGGAAATCTGCAACAGAGGGGTCGGCGGTCGACCGATACGGTCGACCGAACTCTGATACAAATCAGGACGGTCGACCGCCAGGAACATCGGTCGACCGACCAAACATTGCGGTCGACCGAAAAATGACGCGGTCGACCGAAATCAAATCGCGGTCGACCGAAAAAATGACGCGGTCGACCGAATTCCAGTCGCGGTCGACCGGAGCCCTGACCCGAGCTCAGCGGTCGACCGTGTCGGTCGATCGCCGAGCGGACAGAACCTGAGTTCTGTCAGCTGCTGAACCTGGAACAAAATCTTGATATGCGATAATGGTTGCTGAGATGATTCAAACCTCATACTGAAGGTGAACAACCACACTAAGGTTTGAAAGCTACCCATTAAATATTCAAAATCCATAAGAAATAAACTAAAACGTCTTAATAGCTTGTAAAAACGTTTTAACTCTTGTTTAGAAAAATTTTCAGATCCAGATCCTCCTAACACAACCATTTATGAACTTTTTCAAACTGAGATATTGATTCTTGCAATCCCTATTGTAAAGAACTCGTTTTTATACGAAAATACTTCTTGGGCTCATCAAAAACTCATGAAAAATCGATATAAATCAGTAAAAACAGGGGGTGAGGGATTGGGCGAGATGATACTCGCCTTAGGTGCTGACGAAAGCTTTGGGGATGATCCTCCTTGCTCAAATCTGCAAAAATCTCCTGGAACTCCTCCAAACTCCTCCAATCACCAGGTCCAGTTAGGGTTTTTGAGAGGAGGAAGATGGGGGCTAGGGTTTTGGGTCTGGGATCAACAGGAGCTCTCTCCTGGGTTGAGTTGGTATAAGTACCAACTCCCCAACCCGACCCAAAACCCGAAATCCCAAAAAAAATAAAAATATAACACCCGAAACCAAAACCTGTAAAAACCCTCTGATCGCTGATCGGTCGACCGCGCCGGTCGACCGCGCCGGTCGACCGCGTCGGTCGACCGATCAGCACAAAAATACCTGCTGATGGCATTTAACCTGCTGATCGCCAACGCACTCGATTTCTCTCACTTGTAAACACCTGCTGGGTGCCCAAAAACTGATACATATATATCTTATGATTCTATAGTTATTCATCACAAGGGAAATATCTACTATTAATAATTCACACATATATATATATATACATATATACTATAGAAATCTTCGGGGTTTTACATACTTCCCCCAAGCCATAGATAGAGGAATGAGTTCTCGTCAAGAGGACTCGTTCGACTAAGAAGGAGCGCATCCAAAGGCGTTGTACACGTGCCGCGCACGCTCATGTTCTTGTGCGAAAGGCGCAAGAGTTAAAGAAAAGAGAGATGACCTAAGAACCACCAAAATCCCGTAAGATTTGGATTCCAAAGACCAAACTTGCGCAAAATCTAGACCCGGAGGCATCCAAAGACGGCTCCTTTGGGCGAGATAGTGGTCACTGTCCCACGCAAAGAGCCTTTGGGCGAGACAGTAAACACTGTCCTGCCCAAATGAGACCCTCCGCGGCCACTTCTCCTCTTGTTTCGGCGTCCGTTACAAGTTCATCTTATTCTCCTTCCACCATGCTACCAAAGAAGCCTTGGGTCAGCCCTAACCTATCAAGATTCAGAGTTCCAGTGGCAGACCGCCTTGGTCCTCGGCACGAGGTGTTAGCCCTAGAGGCGGGGTGAATATGGTCAATGCTAATCTAATTCCGATTTTATCCTAATTAAAAACTTTCTTGATTAATTAATTCATACAAAAGATATATGAATGAGTTATGAGCAAGAATGTAAATTACAAGCAGAAAAATAAATATACACAAAGCAAACTCAAAAACAAGATATGATCACGGAGTTCGGTCAACCCTTGAACTATGTCTCCGCTCCTCACCTCGAGGAGATCTCCGCTATATCGACATACCCGGTTTGGAAGCCGGAACTTATCTACACACTCGGTTTTCTAGTTCACCGAAAACTTTATAAATCTCTCACAATGTACATACACAAACTACAACCTCAAGTGTTGGTCCTCATGTATCGCCTCCCTCAAGTGCTCGGCTTTACTACCTCTCACTAGGTTTTACTACCGACGCCACTCCTTTTGGAATCGACTACGTCCTTACCACACACTCCTCTCGGTGTAAATGTGTATTACAAAGTGTTTGGTGGGAAAATTCGAAGATGACAATTGAGAACAAAATATGTTATTCTCTCTAACTGACTTAGATAAAGAATAATTACAACGTCCTTAATACAATTTCTCTCTAACAAACTTTAAAAAAAGAAATTACAATCTTCTCAATCGGTTTCCCGAATTACAAAAGAAAGAAAGATCGACAAAGACCTTCCCTTTGTTTAAATCTGAGTGATTCACGGTAGCGATGAGATGTCTCCCTCGATGTTTGTATTGAGTTTGCTTCTCGTTGACGATCCAAACGTCTCACTGCACTAGAACGGTTGATGAAACTTGTGTGTCAAGTATGAAAAGAACTCTTAATGAGTTTTATAACTCAGTGCGAGTTTTCTTTTTAACTCTGTGAAAGAGTTGATTTGAAACTGAAAATTCGGTTAGTAAGCTAAGATCTAAGCTCCAAGACCTCTGTTGCTGATGATGAAAACTCTCTAAGGATGAATGCCAACCTCCTTTTAGATTTTTTTGATCTCCAAAAGATCCCCATTTTAAGCTGATTTTTCAGCTATTTATAGGGGATTTAGGGGTGCAACCGCCCCCTAAAATCTCTCCTTAATGTGGTGTAACCGACCCCATTAAGTGGAGATACAGTTTTGAAACCGTTTAGGTTCTGTTTGAACTAGTCAAACGCAAAAAACGCGGGTCTGACCTTTGTGTTCTAATGTTGCAATGCAGGGATGACTTCTGTGTTTTGATGTTGCAACGCAGTTTTTGAGCTTTGCGTCTCGTTCTGGGAACACAGAGGTGAGCTCTGCATTTTGAGTCTAGAACGCAGCCACGAGCTCGACGTTTTGAGTCTGGAACACGGCCATGATCTTTACGTCTGGACTTGAACGCTGGGGATGAACCTTGTGTTTCCAACTAGAACACTGGGGATGAACCCTGCGTTTTGAACTAGAACGCTGGGGGTGAACCCTACGTTTGATTTAAAGAGATCGTAACAAAGATCGTCAGTTTGTAATCTTTGCATTTGGCTCTTTGAAATGTGAGAGTCATCAGATTGTAACTCTTGTTGATGATTCTGAAGGTTATTGAATTAGAGCTTTCATCGGTTGTTGTGAAGGTCGTCAGATTGTAACCTTCATCAATCTACAAAAAAGTTTTCAAATTGTAGCATTCTGAAAGCCGCCAAATTATAATTTTGATCATCGGTGTTTGATAGGGATCAACTATCTGCAATAGTTTTTGGACATCGTACAGAATTCTGAAGGTTATTGAATTAGAGCTTTCATCGGTTGTTGTGAAGATCGTCAGATTGTAACCTTCATCAATCTACATGAAAGTTTTTAAATTGTAGCATTCTGAAAGCTGCCAAATTGTAACTTTCATCATCGGTGTTTGATGATCCCAAGCGTACCTAAACTTTATAGGAGTCTCTTGAACAACCGGATGACCGTTGTTGATAATGCAACTGCTACCCTCTACTTTGAATAGGTAAGGGTTAATAGGTTCATTAGTCTTAAATCTGTCGCATGATACGTATAACAACGATTAATGGGGGCACATGCAGTCGTTGCTTAGCGTAACCTCGTACTCTATTTTTCCTAGGGGTGGCAAACGGGTCGGGTCGGGTCATAGTTAACCCGACCCGTATAAGTGTGACGCGACCCGACCCATTTAATAAATTGGTCAACATGATCCGACCCGTTTATTAGATGGGTTACCCAACCCGACCCATATAACCCGAATGACCCATTTAAGAACTTAGTGTTTTTTCACCTCCAAAATGCAACTTGTAATATAAGATCAACGCCTCTGAGTTTGGTTGTTTTGTTGAGCCCATCAGCATTGCTATCTATTCTGTTTAGGACTAATTCCATTGATATCTGATGGCATGACCAATATCTTATCATCATAAATATATATAATGAATATAATAAAATGTTATGATTTTAAATAGATCCTGCATGAAAGAAAAATTGATAAACACATAAACTTAACCACACAATAGTTGACAGGAAAAGGATGAAAAAGCAACGCGTTGTACACTTAACCAATGCTTCATCATTTACATTATGTATCCCCAGCACGCGTATGTAAACTTAACCAATGCTTCATCATTTACATTATGTATCCCCAGTACGCGTATGTAAAGTTAACCAATGCTCTTCTCCCTACACAATGTAAAGGAGGAATGTACCTAAAAACAGCGTCGTATTCGAAATAAGGAAATTACGAATATGCAAATAACTCAGAATAGCAAACTGAGTTCCCATATTTTTTTTCTTGTGCATGTTTCATTTTCTAAATAGGATCGAAAGAGGGAATGTACTCAAACCTTCAGTAAAGCTTACATTTGAAGAAGGAAAAAAAAAATATATTAGGAAGGAAATCAAATAGTTAATAACTTTCTCAAAATACTTGATTTCTTAGACGTTCTTCTACAAATACCCACTATTCCCGTATCATTCTCTTATTCCAACCAAAGAAAATTTACATTTTCACAAACTAGCTAGAGGCAATATTATGTCTACCATAATCAAGCTCTTCTGCCTGTCCCTTG